>CM027861.1:13367408-13433240 GCA_016097605.1 Eucalyptus guilfoylei | reverse complement strand
CTCGTTTGGCCTTGAAAAAAAAAAAGAAAAAAAGAAAAAAAGAAAAAAGAAGAAGAATAGGAGAAGAAGAAAAAAAAGAAAAAAAGAATAAAAAGAAAAAAGAAGAATAGGAGAAAAAATAAAAAAATAAAAAAAGAAAAAAAAAAAAAAAGGAAAAAAATAAAAGAAAAGGAAAAATAAAAAAATAAAAAAAGGAAAAATAAAACAAATAAAACAAAAGAAAAAAAGGAAAAAAAAGAAAAAAAGGAAAAAATTATAAAAATTATTTAAAAATTAAAATAAATTGATTTGGAGCAGAATCAATGAACACGATACAAACACAATTCTATTCCGAATAAGAAATTTTGTACAATTACCAAACGCCTTCTTTTACTCGAATTAGTTCAGGAACATAATCAAAAATAATTATTTCGATCGAATTTGTTAAGAACGGAATCGTTCCAAACAGCCGCTTATCCTATTAGAACCAGTTCTCAATATTTAGAAACTTGGAACGTACCTTATTTTCCCTAGAATTGATCGTGGAACCTACCATATTTTTGGGTCTAGTTTCAAGGTTGTTTGAGAACTTTTCTTTTGTTCCTTTTTTTTTTTAACAAAATAGTATGAGTAACAAAATGGTTCAAAATAAAAAATGAATGAGGGCAAGTGAGCAAAAGTGAGTGCCAAAAGAAAAACTAGAATTTATTGGTTTTATCATACGGTTTCAAATTCAATTCAATTCAATTCCCGGATGGTTCTTCAAGCGAAAAGGAAATGAACCGGTTTTTTAGGGTGGTTCAATTTGGTTCTAGGGTAGAACCAGTTCAATTGTACGGCCCTAAACAGAGTCAACCATTGAGGAAAAATTGATAATTATGGAGAATTATAATTTGTCTCCAAGTTTTTAAAATTGTTTGAATTTTCCCCTAATGTTTCGGTTTTCTTTATCCCTCTTGATCTTTGAAAACTTGTTGCAATATCCCCTCACACTATTTGTATAATAAATTTTTGGGATACATACACTAAAAGTCTTATATTTTTTCACGAAAATGCAATTGAGTTCGAAAACTTTTAAAGTGTAATTAAGTTCAAAAACCTATAACGAAAATGTAATTGATTTCTAAAATTTTCAAAAAGTGCAATCAAGTCTTAAAACTTATTAAATTGATCCAATCAAATCATTTTATTGATTGCACATTTTGAAAATTTTAGGAATCAATTACATTTTTATGATAAGTTTTAGACAAATTTTTGGACATAATTATACTTTTTGAAAGTTTTAGGATTCAATTGTACTTTCTGTATAAATGTTAGAACTTCTAATGTACTTAGTCCTAAATATTTATGGTAATTAAGAGGAAGATATAGAAAATAGAGAAAACCAAAAAGGAGGAATGGTGAATGACAAAATGGGGTCAAGGTTGGGGGTTGTCTAGTGGTAGTTGCGCCACCATCATGGCGCTGGCGGTAACAACTATTACTGCCGCTGGAAGTGCCCTCCCGAGAGTACTCTTTTACCTTAGAGGGACGCAGGGAGACACAAAAAATTGTTACAAAAAAAGAAGGATAACTTAACGAGAAAGTCCATAATTCGAGTGATTTTTCATGTCCGATCACCTAAACTCAATGTCTCGTTTCGAATGCGGCATCCCATCCATTTAATTTACCTTCTAAAAGAGCCATAATGATGTTTGCATTATTAGAATAAAAAGAATAAAAATAAAAATATTTGTTGATGAGGAGGAAGTTAATCTAAGTAGGAGAACTAGAAAATATGAAATAGTTGTAGAAATACAATGGATGTAAATTGCATAAATTTTGAAAAGTTAAAAGTGAGCACCCTCACTCTAAATTTTTCAAAATTTTGGAAGAGTGAGGGTGCTCATTCGCAACTTTACTGATTTTGAGATTTGATTGTACTAATTTATGAAGTTTTAAGACTTGATTTGAGTGGTCGTGACCCTCAAAGTTTTAAAATTTAATTATACTAATTTAACAAATTTTAAAAAGAAATCAATTGTACTTGGGTGTTAAGTTTTTTAATGCATTTATAAAAATAAAAATAAAAGTAAAGTGGAAATAAATTGAGAATCTCCGTAAACTTGGAGGGCAACTAATAATTTTTTGGAGAAGATTCACACTGTAAACAATCATTAGGATAGCCTAGGGACTCGTGGCAAGATCAAAATCCACTTGGATTCTAAAGGCATCTCATTACGCTGGCCGCATTCTACTTGCTTTCTTTATACCACATGTCCACCTCCAATCATTTAGTCGACAAGTTCGGCCAACAGTTGAGATTTAGGTCCTCTATAGCGCACATGTTAGGCGTGACATAAGCAAGAGTGTCACCTCAGAAATTTGTAGTAAGATAGAAAATTGACAATAACAAATTGACCTTTAATTACGCAAATTTTTAAATGAAAACAAGTCCAATCAGATGTACCGACAAGCTTATCTTTTGACTCTCTCTTAGATCTTCCCATTATGGAACCATCGGAGACCTTTCACACGCTTTTCCGACAAGCTTTTTAAGAGAGAAGAATCAAATCCTGCATCGCATAAAATCCTGTAGAGGTTTACGGTCTTTATTATTACTATGACTAAGAGTAATGGATTAGTGAAGAACCTATGTATTTAACTTGTAAATAAACCTTTTAAACCTGCTCATCCCAAGCATTGAAAAAACAGCATCTTTACCCTCAATCCCTGGGCAATAGAACTCATTTGGGCATAGTAAAATTTTGATAAAAAAGTCTTAAAATTATTGTATAGTAGCCAATTTAATATAAAACTTTTCAATTTAGCTAATTTAGACATAAACATTTTGAAGATTTTTCAATGTAGTTCTTCTAGCCTATTTAAGCCGAGATCGTTGATATGACTAACAACCATCTTACAAGGCACGACCAACAAGATAGTTAGCCGGTGCCGATGTGGATGACTTTTGCAATTTTTTTTTTTTTGTTAATTTTGTAAATTTTTATATTTCCCAAAAGGGTTGGCAGGGGTTGCTAGGGCCTTAATGATGGCCGGTGATCACCAGCCACATGCAAGGGCGACAAAGCCCTCGCCATCCAAGCAAGAGGGTTGCAACCCTTACTTTTATCTCAGGAGTCCTTTGCCACCCTCACGTTTGGAGAGGCCTTGAGGCCCTCATGGCTAGTGAGCGACCGTCACTTAGTGGCTAGCAAGGGTGTGCAAGCCCTCACCTATGGCCGATGCGGCAACCATTCTTGACTCATGATCGCATGTGCTATCGAGAAGATGAGTAGTGAGAAAAATAAACAAAAGAAAAGATAGACAAAAAAATTTTAAAAAATTGCAAAAATCATCAACATCAATGCCGGTGATACCACCTCTAAAACAGTCGACGGTCATGTTAGTGATTTTTAGTTTAAATTAACCAAAAGAACCATATTGAAAAATCGTTAAAAGGTTTAACATTACATTGAACAAACAGAAATGTTTAAAATTGAATTAGCTATCGAACAATAGTCTTAAGATTTTTTGAATAATTATCCCAATTATTACCTTGACAAAACAAGTGAAAGATGTTTACTAACCCCGCTAAAGAACTCAAATCATTGCTTTGAAAAGAAAACCATTAGGTCTTTCTCAATATTTAAGTGAACAATTTGAGTCAAGGGTATGAAGTTAATGACGTTGATAATGTGAAGTAGGAATTCAAATATATTTTCATTCAAAAGTTTAACTAAATAAGTGACATGAAAATATAAATATATTAATATTTTCGCAACACACCAACTTTACGATATGAAATTCTTGACACAATTCACCTATGCATATTTGAAAGACAATCTATTTCGCGATGATGGTCTTTTATCTCCATTTAATTTCTTCACCTGTGATCGCCACATAAAGTTGCCACCTTCGCAATTTCAAATCTCAGGCTCCTATGGTTTTTCTCCTCGTTCTAAACATGAGCACGTCGGCACTCGAAAAGTACCAAACATTGAGGAAAAAAGCAGACTAATACCCTAGAGTGTATAATGGAGAGCGATAGAGACGTGTGGACAGGAGTCTGGTTACAATAACGTGGTCTTTTCTATTCATCACGAATTTTTTAATCTCGCCAATCACCGACCAAATAAAAAACTATTTTTCCAATTGCCAAACTGCACAGTTAAAAGCCTCATCGTAAAAAAAATTTTAAAAAAATTCACATTTACAATCTCATTCCAACCATTGCATAGAGAAATTGTGCATAGAGATTAGGCGTACTATACAGACTTGATTTCTCTCGTTATCAAGCGAATGATTCACCATTTCGTTTGTGAAGAAATTTTGGCTTGGGTCATATTTAATCCATAAGGTCAGATGTTATGGGCAGCATATTAAAATACTCCGTCAGTACGATGGTTTAGAATCGTGTACTCTTTGATGAACAAGGTCATTAAAATTTTCAATTCAATAAAGTGGGTCATGAGAATATAATTGAATATTATGGTTTAGTGTCATGTGTTCTTTGATGAATAAGGTCACTGAAATTTTCAATTCAATAAAGTGGGTCATGATAATATAATTGAATATTCGACAATCATTGTACTTCAGATTAATTATTCTCTTCTTTTTTAGAATTTGTAGACTTTTCATCCCAAGACATCATTATTTCTATTTCTCTGCATTTTCAGCATTATCCTTTTTTTCTTTTTTGGTGCCCATAGACCAAAGCTCCTGTTAATCAAACAGTAGTTTCTCTTACGGTTGTTGGGCAAATATGACTTTATCATTTATTTTTGTTCTTAATAAATGAAAGATTAAATTATTAGTCAGTAATTGCAAAGTGACTTACGACTCTATTTTTGAATTAAACTATCAAATTTAAGAGATTACTAGTCTTTGGTTATTTTGAAACGATAGCCTCTAAATACGTTTCAATGAACTCTAATCAATAAAAAATAAATTAGCGCATGAAGCGAATATGTCTACAGACATATTCGTGGATCATAAATTTGATTTAAGTCGGAATGATATAGCTTTCCGAATTCTTCTTCCCATTGTTTCAAGGGATAAAAAGTGCATTTTTTGAAGGCTCTGCTCAAAGGGACCTTGAGCCAAAACTCTAATGTTTTGACAACCCAATTTCAAGAACCTTTGATCTAAAATTTTCTTTGAAATGTTCGAAACAAACCACCACGACCAAGCTTTGCTGAGTCTACCTTGGGGTGCCCAACCAGGAGCCACCTTACCTAGGTTGTGCGTCCCCAAGCAAGTGACACATGAGCCTAGCAAGACAGATCTTATTAGGGTTCACGTGTCGTCAACACAGCCCAAATGAGGTTCGCATGATCTCCACACCACCTACCTTAGCCCTGTGAACTAGGCATGCCTGTTAGTGTCCCATGACCTTAGGTGGGCCTCACCGCCATCACGCCAACCGGTGCGCGTAATGAAAATTTCGGAGCAATGATTTACCGGTCAAATGGTTTCAATTTTACGGAGAAACGAGAGAAATAGAAAGTAGAAATTTTATCGTACGCGCACTTCATGACCACCTCGCTAAGGGTCTTGCGACCTCTACTTCGGTGGTCTAGGGTGGTGCTCTTTTACCGGAATCTCCAAATCAGCAGTTCGTAACCTTTTTCGTTATTTTTTTTAAAGTTGCTGTATAACGAGTGTTTCACTCGTAACAAACACTATTTGCTTTTAAGAAAACCTCTTTGACTAAAAGGCGTTCTGCCTTAATGCAAAGTTTTAAAGGCAATAAAAGTACCATTTTAAAAGGAAACGCTATGTCGTCCTCATCACCATCTATTCACAAACATGAAAAACGCATGAAGAGCCTCTGCTTCGACTGGTCTAAGTTGCTTGGGAAATGAATGGTCCTACATATTGTCGTGCGAGAGCACCTTTTATCGTCTTTAATCATTCTTTTGGGAGAAACGAAAAGGAAAGGTCTAAAATACATACCCGTGGTCCTCGTTTGAAAACCCGTATAAAAGAAGAAGAAGACATAATACCACGTTGGACTTGGACTTCAGGGTTTAACGCCAATGAATCAAAGAAGGCAACCTTTAATATATTGACCCACGTTTGTTGTGTGCGAATCCAAAAGACGTACGAAGTGGACAATCTCACTTTCCGACCACTATCGTCGACAAGATCGTGAGTCATGTGGATTGACCATAAGGAGGAGATTAATTTTTGTAAGAAACTTATGAATAGAAGAAAGACATTAAGGCGTGCTCTCACGTCAACTGGAGTATGACATACCCAGGTAGCTTATTTTAAATTGCAACGTCGTGATGTTCTAAAAAAAAATTAAGACGTCCCTTTTGTTTTTCCAAGTGAAATACGAATTTTTTTCCTAAAAAGCAAACACTAAACAGGCATTTTGCCAGTTTTCATAACTGAAGAAACATTTATCCGAAAATCAGAAATGAAAAAGACGAAGATGAGGTTTTTTCTTTCTTCTTCTTTTTTTTTTGGGGGGGGGGGGTCGGTAAGATCAGGTTGGTTGTTGCACTAATTTAGGAATTTGGCCGAGTGTGTTTTTTTTTTTAATGGAAGGCGGGTAATTAACCTTTTTCCTTTCACCATTTATCTTCTTTGGCCGATTTAATTTATTTATTTTCTATCAAGAAGACCCAGTGAAGATATATTGCGATAATAAAGCGGCGAATTGCTTCTTCTTTTTCTGAAAGACTGCAACTTCCACTGGAAGACCAAACCCATTGGTGAGCACAGAGATCGCAGGGGTTATAAAGAACCCCTTACAATGCCCTCAAGACTTTCGACTGTTCTTCAAGATCTGGTCTACTGACTGATTCTGTAGCGTGTTTCCTCCGATAGAAAAGGCAGTGGTCTTTGGGACATGTTAGGATATTAGCTTGGTTGAGATGAAGAAATTTGAGCAAGAAAAGAACATATGTGGTTACATTAATACATGTATTTACTGGTCGAATAATCATGTCTATCTTAAGTGGTTATAATCTGATTATTAATATGTGATAAGAGTCAAGCACACTTTTGCAAGGGATTATAGGTGCTTGGACTGATTCAATAAGTTCGGTCTAAGATATGGTGAAATTGTTTATTGTGGCTTGTATGTAATCCTAATTAGAGTATGGTAAGCTTAACGCAAGTGTACTCACAAGTCAAAAGACTTGCATCGAACTCATCATGTGCAAGTGAGAGAAGTTGGGTAATTTTTTTGCTTGGGCCGCCCATAATGGGCTTGACCCATGCTTACAAGAAGTGGGGTAAGTGCTGTAGTGCATGTGAAAGAAAGCTGCAAAAGTTAAAAGGTAAAACAAATGGAGATAGTGCTCGTGTGGGTTGGTGCGGAAACGAAAAGTAGAGATTCTCCAAAAATTAGGTAACGTGCGAAATCAATGGGCATATACATGGCCATACCGGCATTAGACCGAGCCAGTGATTACACTTTTGATCGGCGCAGAAACACAAGTATTATGTGCAGCAAATCTCGGTTCTTGGGACCTAAGAAGATGACTAAATTCCCCTAACCTCCTAAGAAAATAAAAGTCTAGAAACAAAAACGGTTGACCTTGTTGTATATAGGAGACTTCGACCCCGCAGATGATTCAATGCACGCGGATCAAATAGACTTGGTTTATTCAACATTGGCCCATTGGCCCAATCTAAATGTCTCATGGAAAAGCTGAACAGAAGGCCCAGAAGACTTGCAATCCCGAGATGATTTTATGCACGTGAATCCAATTAAATTAGCTTATTCGGCCTTGGCCCATTATCTCAGTCTGAATGTCCCATCAAAAAGCTAAACCCAAGGTGGCTTGGGCACGTGCTTTGCGAAGGCGCTCTCTCATTTCACTCCACTTTACATCCTTGTACTTGGTATACTTTCAATTTGTTTAATCAAATTCTTCTACTTATACGATATGTTTAATCAAGTCCTAAGGTACAAAGTCCAATTATTATACTTTCAATTTGTTTAATCAAGTTCTTCCACTTATACAATATGTTTAATCAAGTCCCTAAGGTACAAAGTTTTATCAAATCTAGTTGGCTTGACTGTCATAAGAAATCAGAGTGTGGCATAAAGTAAATATTGCTTATGTAAACATATACCATGGATTGTGAATTGATGGGAGCATAACATTAAAAAAGAAGAAGTTAATACATTCGCTATCAACGGCCTCTTGGTGGGTGTCCATCTACGCAATGTTTAATACATCCTCTTCCTTACAAGCGCAACTCTTTTCTAAATTTTACACTAATATATAGAAATATTGCTCATTACCCATTTTATACTTAATTAAGCAGTTTGTTATTTGTAGCTAATGCGTGATGGGGTGAGTGATTCGGAATAGATTTTTTATGAGGGGATTTTTGTGGTTAAGTGTATGGAGTAGTGTATACGGGAAGAAATGAAAAGAATAAGAAAAAAATAGGCGATCTCCTTCCAAGGTATAAAGGCCACGCACCAACCAGGGATGAGGATCGAGATCAGCGAAGTTCGCCACCAAGGCCTAAAGCTTCCACCAACCAAGGATAAATGACTTTGGGATAGAAGAAGCTCACCACCAAGGCCTAAAGATTCCCACTAGCCAAGAATAAAGGGCTTCTTGGCTCACCCAGCAGGAGTGATCTGCATCCCCGAGGATAAAGAGACCCAAAGTAGTTATCCGGCTCTCAGAAAGGAGTTCACTCAAGCGGAAGGAAATCTCACCATTTTCATTAACCAAATTCGTATCTCTCATACATTGGATAGTTTTCCCCTATTTATAGGAGGATTTTTAGCCTTAATAAATATTAAAAACAAACCTTAATAGCCTAAAGGCCCAGAAACCTTCGACTCTTGAACTACATAACAATAAAGACACATAGGAACTTAAACCTCCGACTCTTGAGCTACATAAAAATAAAGACACCTAGAAACTTAAGAAAAGCCTTTATTAACACGGAACTAAATGCCTTTAATTTTCGGCCTTCGCATTCTTGAACCTTTAGCTTTCCGTATTCTTGAACTGCCTTCTTGAATCTTGGGCTTTCCCTATTCTTAAACCACATTCGTGAACCTTTAGCCTTCCCAAAATTCGTGCTCCTCCCTTGACCAGAAAATAATCCTCCTGACAGCTTCATCAATTGGTCATACAAGACATTTAAAATGACCTCCCATTGATGTTTTTATCGATATACCACAAAGTACCGAAAAGTAATTGAAATTATTCGTTCAAAATGATCCATTGAAACACATAATGCCAATTTCTTTTTTGGCAGATAAGCATCGATGGTTCTACGAGTGGTTGATGAAGCTATGTTGGATGCTCCTTTGCATCATCACTCGAGGTTGTTTGAGATTTGTCCTCCAATCTAGAATGTTTTCATCCTCCAAGTAAGGAGAAAGGTCTCCCACGTTGAATGTTGCGAAACTCCAAATTCTCCGGGAAGCTCAATCTTGTAAGCATTGTCACCAATTCGCTCCATAACTTTAAAGGGACCATAAGCTCGAGGCATGAGGCTTCTTTCGTCCAAATGGAAATCTCTCCTTCCTCAAGTGAAGCCATACAAGATCACCCGGTTGAAATTGAGTCTTCTTGTGATGTTCATTAGCTTTCTTCTTGTAAGATTCATTGGCTTTTTTCGATCTTGGATCGAATTTGCTCATGGAGCTTCTTCATTGATTAAGCTCTTTTCTTGCCATCAAAGCTTACTTGAGAGTTAGATGGAATTGGAATCAAATCCATGGGTGTGAGAGGATTAATTCCATACACAACTTCAAATGAATCGACCGGTAGTATAACTTGGTGATCGATGTAAGCAAATTCAGCACGCGCAAGCTTTTAAATCCCCAATCTTTTAACGATTTACTCACCATACCATGAAGAGTGGTTAGAGTACGATTTGTTACCTCCGTTTGGCCATCGGTTTGGGGATGACAAGTTGAAATTTGAATAAGAGTCTTGTACCAAGCATTCTCCATAGAGTCCTCAGTAGCTTAAGAACTTGGAATCACGATCCGACACAATGGTCTTTGGTACTCCATGAATGCAAATAATCTCTTTGAAATATAATTCAACAATATGAGATGCATCATTGGTCTTCGACATGGAACAAAATGAGCCATTTTAGAGAACCCGATCGACGACCACCATGATAGCATCTTTCCTCTTTGAGTTCTTGGTAGAGCCACAATGAAATCCATGCTAACATCTTCCCGAGAACTCTGCAATGGTGCGGAAGTGGAGTATGGTTGGAAAACTTCCTTAAGTGTTTTGAAGTTGACAAAACGTTTCCATCGATTTAGTGCGAAGACTTGTAGACTCTTCCATCAAAGTTTGAAGACCTCGGACTGCTAGACTCAAGACACAAAGTCTATCCTCATTGTCGGACTCTAGACCGTCGAAGAAGGTTTATCGAGAACTGGATGTTTCGTTAAGGATTTGACTTTATCGGCGGAGAAGATCTCTTGGCTGGATATAGCATGTCGGAATCCTTTATTCAAATCAAGATTGATTCGGGGGATTTTGGATTCGTTGATTGACAAAGTATACTTGGAAGGTTCTACTTATGGAAACCTAGATCATGATTGTATGGGCGGCCGGGATTGATGGGCTATCGTCATGTTCCTTTAATAACTTGAAGATCTCCTAATTGATTCTGTCCAACGGGTAGATTGGAAGAATTCCTTTGGTAAGTGCCAACGGGTATGATGGCATAAAGGAGTATATAAGGAAGACGTTCGAGTTGTTTGAGAGTGTGCGCGATAGAAAGAATTCTAAAGTCGAAGCTCCTTATTCTTAGTCAATTAAAAGCTGTTGAGCGAAATCTTGTACGCAAAAGAGAGTCGATATCTTTGAGAGACCTTGAGGAAGTGTAGTAGAGTCTCTACACTATGGAATCAAGGAAGAGCTTTTTTTTTTTTTACGTAACAACTCTTTTGTTCATAGTGAAATCCGGCCGGTGGAGGTCGGTGCGGAGAGTGGACATAGGCTTGGATTAAGCCGAACCACTATAAACTGTGTTCATATTCTCTTCCCTACACTCTTTTACTTTGATCGTATCTTGTTCATTTGAAAAGAGAGAAATTTCCTTTTCATAATCTATTATTGATTAGTCTTTTGCCCACTTATCTCGAAATTTGTTTTTTTACACCTATTCACCACCCTCTAGGTACTTATACTAACTCTAACAATGGTATCGGAGCATGTGTACTCCCACTTAAATTGAAGTGTTTTACTTGAGGAGTTAAAGATCCATGGCTAGTATGTTGGCTCCGGGGTGGTTGAAGGGTAAAGCAATACCGAGACCTCCTTATTTTGATGGGAAGGAATACAACATATGGAAAAACAAGATGAAGGCATTCTTAAGATCAAAGGATCCTTTGGAATGGGATGTGGTAGACAAAGGAATTATTCCTAAAGCTGCACTGTCTTAGAAAGAGGAAAAGAAGTTGTTGAGTCTAGCGGAAATGACTCAGAAAGAGATAACCGAGACAAGCTCTTGATGCAAAAGCAATTTATTCTTTATATTGTGCATTATCACCTACTTGAATATAACGGAGAATATCTTCTTGTGCTATAGCTAAAGAAGTTTGGGATAGATTACATCACCTATGAAGGAGCTGATCGAGTGAAAGAAACCGGGAATCAACATTCAACTCGGTCAATACGAAGCATTCAAAATGAAATCGGGGAGAATCATCATTGACATGTTTAGTCGTTTTAGAAATGGTGAATGGTCTTGAAAAATCAAGGTCAGCAAATTTCGATCCCATGAAAGTAAACAAGCTACTAGCGTGGACTCTCCAAGTTGGAATCACATAAAAACCTCAATAAGGGAGACCTGAATTATGCCACTTTACGTCGATGAATTGGTTGGGACTCTTGATCTTATGAAGTGGAGCGAATCAACGAAGATGAAGATCCTAAAGGTAAGAAATCCATTGCAGTAAAATCTAATGATGATTCGATGTCACATATTTTGAAGACGACATGGATGATGAAGAGCTTGCTCTCATGATAAGAAGATTGACTAAACGAAGAAAGGAAGAAGATTCAATCCAAAAAACAAAGCTTTTAGAAAGCAACATAATGAGATCGGTGAGGATGATGAATCCAATAGAGATGTAGTCTGTTTTGAATGTAAGAAAAATGGACATATCGAGACCCAAGCTGATCCCCTTCGAGGAAAAGAAAGGAAAAGGCGAGAAATTTCGAAAGGCACTCAAAGCGAAACTTGGAGTGATACGGAATGTGAATAAAGTGATGATGATTATGCCAATATTTGTCTCATGGCACAATCGGACTCATATTCAGGCTTCCGAAACGACTTAGATTCGAACAGTGAAATCAAGGTAAGTAATTTGAAAATCCTACTAAAGTTTCTAGATACATTGATGAATTGTGTCTTAGTCTCAAAACTTCTCTAAAAGGATTCGAACTTAAAAGAGAAAATTCTACACTAAAACAACAAGAAAATGTTTGGAAAGAAAAGGTCAAAAGTTTAGACAAAGTGTTACTACTTTGAAAGAAAATGAAGATAATCTTTCAAAAGAAAATGCATTTCTTGAAAATGATATCTCAAATATTTCTAAAAAAATTTTCTATAGGATCTCGAGAAACTTGAAAAAATCTTTCGAAGACAAAGACCTTACTTCAACAAATCGGGTTAGGAATGACCCTAGCAGAAACCATTCCTCTAATTGATTTTCCTAAAGTAAAGGAAAGAATTAAGCAAAGACCTACAAGAGATGCTTACAAAAATCATTTCCAAAAAAGTTTTTGTAAAACCGGTAGATCGCGAGTGCTCTTAGATGTTCTAAGTGCAATAGCTCGATTATTTTGAGAAAGAATGTCCAATGGTTTGGAAACATTAAGAAGGTATGGACAAAGACCGTATATAGTACTAACACCAATGGACCCAAGAAAGTATGGGTACCAAAGAAAGCTTGAGTCTCTTTTCTAAATAATGGTCACTATCAAGAAAAAGATTAAATGGTACCTGGATAGTGGATGCTCAAGGCATATAACGGGAGATTCAAATTGCTTCTTAAAGCTTGTTCAAGTTAATGGTGGAAAAGTTTCATTTGGAGGAAACAACAAAGGAAGAATTGTAGGATACGGAACTATAAAGATTGGAAGCCTCACGATTAGTAATGTTTCCTTAGTGGAAGGACTCCAACTACAATTTGCTAAGTATCGATCGAGGTATGCGACACCGGTTTCAAAATCAATTTTCAAGAAGGAATTTGGGAACCGCAAAGATTCCTCTCGATCTTTCATGGGTCGAAGACATGGAAATATCTACCTCTTGGATGTCAAACCAGATGAAACCCAATGTCTAATCTCCAATTCAAGAAGAAGCAAACTTTGTGGCACGAAAACTTGGGGCACATCAACATGAAGCAAATAACCAAAATTTCAGCAAAGAAGCTTGTTCGTGGTCTACCCAACTGTCATACCAAAAGTCTCATCTATGCACACCATGCGTGTTGGGAAAATAGGTAAGAAACTCATTCAAACCAATAAATCAAGTTTCCACTAATCGTGTACTTGACTTTTGCATATGGATCTCTTTGGACCAACCAGAACTCGAGCATTGGAGGTAAGAAATACTGTCTAGTAATCAGGATGATTATTCACGTTCACTTGGGTACATTTCCCCGGCAAGTAAGTCTCGGAACTTTTTCTTATTTCGAAAAGTTTGCCAAAAATGTCCAAAATGAGAAAGGATATGTTATTTCAAGTATACGGACAGATCATGGAGGTGAATTTGAAAATCAAGACTTTACAAAATTACGTGATGAATCAGTTTTCAAGATGTTCTCCTCTCCATACACTCCGCAGCAAAATGGAGTCGTGGAAAGAAAGAATAGGTGGCTTCGGGAAATGGCTAGAACTCTTTTAATTGAAAGTAACATATCTTCACGTTTTTGGGCTGAATCTTTCTCTGACTTGTTATATTATTACTAGAGTCTTTCTAAGGCCTATTATGGAGAAAACTCCCTACGAAAGTTATTCAAAAGGAAAGAAGCCCATTGTTTCATATTTTCATGTGTTTGGATGTAAATGTTTTATATTGAAAAATGCAAATGATCGAGTTGGTAAGTTTGAAGAAAAAAATCGTATGAAGGTATTTTCCTTGGATATTCTATCACAAGCAAAGCTTACGCAGTATACAACAAAAAGACTCAATCAATGGAGGAATCAATGAATGTCAAATTTCAAGACTCTATGCAAAATGAATTGATTAGGACTCAACTTGAAGATTCCGAACTCCGCTCCAGACTCTACAAAGTCTAAATCTCCGGAAGCAACTCGCACTTAAGACCAAGAACAAATGTTCTGTCGAAGATTCAAATGAGGAAAAAGATCACCGCGACAAATCAAAGAATCGGAAGCATAAATCCAGTCATTCCAAAGATCTCATTATTGACGATATTAATGAAGGAATTTGCACAATATCCAAAAGGCGCGAAGAGTCTAGTGGGCCGTGGCTCTTATTTCCGAAATAGAACCCAAGAGCATAGAAGAAGCTTTAACCGATGAAAGCCGGATTGAAGCTATGCAAGAAGAACTCAGACAATTCAGCATTAATGATGTCTGGGAATTGACTCCTAAACTGAAAGGTAAATCTATCATTGGAGCTAAATGGGTTTTCAGGAACAAGATGAATGAAAAAGGAAAGGTCGTAAGAAACAAAGCAAGACTCGTAGCCAAGGGATATACGCAAGAAGAAGGGATAGACTATGATGAGACTTACGCAATTAGCAAGGTTAGAAGCAATTAGATTATTACTTGCTTTTGCTTGTCATAAGAATTTCAGGTTATTCCAAATGGACGTTAAAAGTGCTTTCCTAAATGGATTTATCCAAGAGGAAGTCTATGTGGAACAACCACCGGTTTGAGAACCCAAGAAAACCGCATCAGATTCGTGAAAAAGGCTTTGTATGGTTTAAAACAAGCACCTTGAGCTTGGTACACCAGACTAAGTAAGTTTTTAATTCAAAACGGTTTTGTCAAAGGTAAAGTAGATACTACTTTGTTTATCAAAGAGAAAACAAAAAAGCCTTCTACTTGTTCAAATTTATGTCGATGATATTATTTTTGGATCTTCTAATGAAAGTTTGTGCAAGAAATTCTCTAAGTCTATGCGGGATGAATTTGAAATGAGCATGATGGGTGAACTAAGCTTTTTCTCGGGCTTCAAGTGAAACAATTGAAGGAATGAACTTTTTATTCATCAAGAAAAATATGCCAACGAACTTGTCAAAAAAGTTTGGGCAAGGAGAATTGCAAAAAGACCGACATACCGATGTCAAGTTCCTTGAAGATAGACAAAGATGAAGGAGGAAAGAAAGTTGACAAGCAATACAAGAGTATCATTGGCTCACTTCTTTATTTAACTGCTTCTAGACCCGACATTTTGTTTAGCGTTTGCATTTGTGCCAAATTTCAATCGAGACCACTAAAGAATCTCATCTAAGTGCTACAAAGCGTATTATCAAATACATTGCCTCAACTTCAAAATAGGTCTCGGTATCCTAGAGAAGGAGACTTTACTCTTCTTGGATACTCAGACGCAGACCTAGCCGGATGCAGAATTGATAGAAAGAGCACCTTGGGCACCTGTCAACTACTTGGAAGGTGATGTTGTCTTGGTTTTCAAGGAAGCAAAGTACGTAGCTCTTTCTACAACCAGAAGCGAGTATGTAGCTCTTGGAAGTTTTTGTTCACAAATTCGTGGATAAAACAACAAACTAAGAGACTTTGGAATTGAAGATTCATGCACCGAAATCAAATGTGACAACACTAGCGCAATCAATCTCACCAAGAATTCGATTCTTCACTCAAGAGCAAAACATATAGAGATTCGACATCACTTCATTAGAGATCATGTTCAAAATGGAGAAGTTACTATTCGGTTTATTGACTCAAAGAATCAATCAAGGCGGATATATTTACAAAGCCTTTGGAGAAAAATCAATTTGAAGTTATTCGTTCCGTACTCAATATCTTAAAGTCTCGAGGAAGTTCATACCCGGGACTAAAAGTCTAAAGACTCTCGGACTCGGATGATCAAGATTCATGACCGTAAGTTATGTTATTATTTCTCGGATCAAATCTTGAAAAGGTACGATCATCTATCCTGGACCGATTGTTGCTATTTCCCGTGATTATTTCAATCTTTCCTTTCGAAAAGAAGTTATTTTTTAAAAATGACAGCTTATCTAATTTTTGAAAAGGCGGGTTATTTTTTAAAAGGCATCTTTATATTTTTCTTTTACGACGTTCCGTATGCCTCGGGCTTCGATCGCCTTATATACGTCGGTTCCTCTTCGTTTTACTCACAAAAACCCTAAGAGAGCATCGATCTTCCACTTCTGTCTTCTTCTCTTGTTTAATCCTCGAAAAGTTGTCATCTTTCTTGGAAAACAAGCTTGGAATCTCTCAAAGACTGTGAAAGATGTCACCCAAAGAAAGTCTTCAAGGATCGCGAATAGGGGACCACAGCAAATGCATGAGGGGCCTATGCACTTTGATCTCACCAAGAAAGAAGAATCTCCTAATAGCAGCAGAGCCCACAACATTCTCGCGAGGCCCATCTCCTCCATCTAGACCTCGAATGTTACACATCAAGAAGAGGAAGAAATCATTGAAGACGCATCCCTCGTAAGATCTCTTAAGCCCGATTTTATCTACAAGCTTTATCGTGCTTTGAAGAGGAGTGATACTCCGTTGAACTACAGTGATGAATTTCTGAAAGACAAAGGGTATAGAAATGAAACTTACTTTTACGCACAATGGAACGATTGGGAATTGCCCGCCGGTTCAAGGATGAGGCATTGGCAAATATCCCAACCGATCCACGTGTTGGAGGGCTGAGTCAACCAGATGGGAATGATGATGATAGGATGTACAGATCAGTTTAAACCTAGAATGGGTATTGCAGCAAAAATCCGAACAAAAGGATGGATTTGTTTCGATCGGATGATCACAAGCAACTATACTCTAAGTTGCTTTGAAGCGTGGGGTGATAAACCCTAGAAGTGTGGACTTTGATTTTCTTGACTTTGTGAATGTCAATCTGCGGGAAAAATTCAATCTTCTTCAACTCGAACAATTTTGTTCGACACTATAGAGGCCTATGCCGAACTTATCGTTTATTTCCATTCGAATCTCGCTTTGAATGCGAATAGGTTCTCTTTTAGTGTTCGAGATCATGACTATGTGGTTGACATGAATACATTGGCTGATGTGATTGGGGTTGAAAGAGGGAGATATCAACCTATCGTTGTGTCTATTGCTCGTGCAACGTTGGAGCTTGTTAAGGATAGAAAGACGGAAGAAAAGATTTCTTATTCGAGAATGAATGCGTCCAACATCTTGCTTCACAAGATTGTGATTAACTGTCTCAGACCAAAATCAACTTCAAAGACTGACGTTTCAAACTCGGAGGCAAAGTTGATGTATGCCATCAATGCTGGTAAAAAGTTCTCTCTTCCACACACTATTATGATCCACATGTACAGAGCAGTGGTGAAGGACAAGGGTCAACTTCCGTATCGTTAGCTCTTGTGACTAAGTTATTCAGACATTTGAACGTTCAGCCTCCCGGATTTTTTGTGTTTGAACATGTGATCAAATGGTGGTGGGACTGAAAATGGTCTCTAAAATGCGTCGAAGGAACTTAGCAAGGCATTGGAGCAATTCAAGGAGAAAGCCTGTCAAGACTCATCAATTCTCTTCGGTTGCAAAGAGGAAAGGGAAGGAACCCATGGTTGTTGCATCAAAGAAAAGAAGAGCTCATCATTGAGGATGAAGAGGATGAGGATGATATCACCATTTCTGCAATGGCTTTGAAGAACTTGAGTCGTTCCGTTTCTAGAATCAATTGAGCGACAGAAAGACACGATGAGACAAAACGAGAATTGAAGAAAGAGAAGATTTGGAAGCGAGAGGAGAAAGAAGCGGAGGAGAGAGATGCAGAGGAGAAAGAATTCGGGAAAGAAGAAGAAGAAAAGGAGAGAGAGGAAACAGAGCATGGAGGAACACTTTTCCCAAACCGAAGGCATGGAAACAAGGGGAGATCCTAAGAAAAGAGGAACGTCCTCATTCCCCGCCACTAAAGTGAAGGAATAAGTCGTTCTCCACCGATCCGAGGAGGACATCTATGCCTCTCAATTTCCTGAGGAGGAACATGATGTTTCATTGCCCAATCCTGCGTGACCATGCCGATTTGCCATCATCTCGCATATACTCCATCCGATCGTGCGTGCAAGACTCGACCGATAATTTAGCGACTTTCATTGCAATTCTCGATGTTCTCTTGGAGATGCGGGGTCAAATATATGCTGCAGGATGCGAAGTACGGGAACTTGCAAAATGCAGACAAACCTCTTCGCTTTCTTTGCATGATCAAATTCATGCCCTTGCTCTTCAAGTTCAAACAAATGCCAAGGGTGAAGATGTGGCGCAACCAAGGAGGATTTGAAAAAGCCGGAAGGGGGATTTGTCTAGTCAATGGGAGATTTCCGGCTTGTTCGTGTTCCCAAGCAATCTTAATTCCATTCTTTTTTCATCTCTACCTTTTTAATGATGACAAAAAGGGGGAGAGATGTGGTGCGGACTTGATTTGAACTTTTGTGTGTCGATTATGTTTGATTGACTTGACTTTGTGTTTGGTTGTTTGGATTTGGACTGGATTTGGATTTGACTGCTTGAACATTTGTTTATCTTAAGTACTATTGATATCTCATGGCTTTGTTCATTTACAAGACTAACCTACCTTCCGCGGATGCAAACATTCTAGTGTTATTACTAAGCCTCTTATCTTTGTGAGGTATCCATATTTGCCTAAGTAATGTTTTGCGGTCAAAGTTATCCAAATCTGCAGAAAGTTTTGTCACTATCAAAAAGGGAGATTGTTGGAGAAAACTTCCTTAAGTGTTTTGAAGCCGACAAAACGTTTCCATCGGTCTAGTTTGAAGACTTGCGTACTCTTCCATCAAAGTCTGAAGACCTCCTGACCGCGTACTCAAGACACAAAGTCTATCCTCATTGACAGACTCTAGACCGTCGAAGAAGGCTTATCCTTAACGGATGTTTCGTTAAGGATTTGACTTTATCGACTGGAGAAGATCTCTTGGTCGGATATAGCATGTTGGAATCCTTTATTCAAATCAAGATTGATTCAGGGATTTTGAATTCGTTGATTGACGAAGTATACTTGGAAGGTTCTACTTATGGAAACCTAGATCCCGATTGTATGGGCGGCGGATTGATGGGCTATCGTCATGTTCCTTTAATAGCTTGAAGATCTCCTAATTGATTATGTCCAACGTAGATTGGAAGAATTCCTTTGGTAAGTGCCAACGGGTATGATGGCATAAAGGAGTATATAAGGAAGATGTTCGAGTTGTTTGAGAGTGTGCGCGATAGAAGAATTCTAAAGTCTCGAAGCTCCTTGTTCTTAGTCAATTAAACCGTTGAGCGAAATCTTGTACGCAAAAAAGAGTCGATATCTTTGAGAGACCTTGAGAAAGTGTAGTAGAGTCTCTACACCGTGGAATCAAGGAAGAGCTTTTTCTCAGAATAACTCTTTTGTTCATAGTGAAATCCAGGTGGCTGTTAGTGCGGAAGAGTGGACGTAGCTGGATTAAGCCGAACCACTATAAACTCCGTGTTCATATTCTCTTCCATACACTCTTTTACTTTGATCGTATCTTGTTATTTGAAAAGAGAGAAATTTCCTTTTCATAATCTATTATTGATTAGTGCTGCACATTTATCTCGGAAATTTGTTTTTACACCTATTCACCCCCCTCTAGGTGCTTATACTAGCTCTAACATATACAAACCTTGATGGAAATGGCTTTTTGATCTTTGACAAGTTGTACACCTTGATATGATAGCATGCACATCTCCACTCATCTTTGGCCAATAGAAATGCTCTTGAAGAACTCAAGAGTTTTGTTAATACCAAAATGACCGGCCAATCCTCCACCATGCACCTCTCGAATCAGAATTTGCGAAAAGAACTCTTCGGCACACATAATCGATTTCCTTTAAAAAGAAACCCATCTTGCAAAGAATATTTACCTTGAACTTCCCGCTTGCAATTGTTGATGATGGATGAGAACTCCACATCTTCGTAATAAAGTTCTTTCATTTATTGAAATCCAAGAATCCTAGAGTCCAGAACAACAAGCATAGAATATCTTCTCGATAAAGCATCTCGCTACAACATTAGTGTGCCCGGGTTTATATTTTGAGACAAAAGAAAGGATTGTAGAAATTCTACCCATTTTGCATGTCTCGAATTAAGCTTGCGTTGGCCGCTAATAAACTTAAGTGCCTCATGATCGAATGAAGGACAAATTGCTTTGGCCTCAAATAATGACTCCAATGATCAAGAGCTCGACAATGGCATAGAACTCTTTGTCATAAGTTGAATAATTCCTCTTGGAATCGGATAACTTCTTGCTGAAATATGCCAATGGTTTTTGTGCTTGCACCAAAACAGCACCAATACCAACTCCGCTTGCATCACACTCAACTTCAAATACTTTATCAAAATCAGGAAGTGCAAGAATATGGGACTCACAAAATTTCTGCTTGATTACCTCAAAGGTGTTTTGAGCAGCCTTTGTCCATTCAAAAGCACCATTCTTCATGCATTCAGTTATAGGAGCCATGACAGTACTAAAGTTTTTGACAAAACGTCGATAGAAAGAAACAAGTCCTTGAAAACTTCTTACATCAGAAATGGACTATCCCTTTTATTCCAAGACAAAAATTCAACAATTACTTAGCCAAAATCAAGGAACTATTCGCACGTTGTTAAATAAAAATAAGGAATGTCCATCTTTGATAATTTTGTCATCATCTAATTGTTTCTGAATGGGTCCATTCAACGCTAGAAAATATCACAATGTGATAAAAGAATCAATTAAAAGATCCTAAATTAAAATTAGGAATTCGATTGGCCCTTTAGGAACAGTCCTTCAATTTCTGAATTTTTATTCATTTTACTATTTAATAACTCATAATCCTATTTTGGTAACTAATCGAACCGGCCAAGTCTTCATAGCTTCCACCTTGACTTGATCAACATAGATTCCATCTTTGGAAACCACATAACCAAGAAACACAATGCTTGGAGAGAGAAGAACTCACATTTCTCCATTTTAGCATATAGTTTTTGTTCTCTCAAGACATTAATGACCTATTTTAAATGAGAGATATGCTCCTCCTCGTTCCTGCTATAAACAAGAATATCGTCGAAATAAACAACGACAAATCGACCAATAAAGGAACGAAGAACCTCGTTCATAAGTCTCATGAAGGTACTCGGAGCATTAGATAATCTGAATGGCATAACCAACCACTCATAAAAGGCCTCCCTTGGTCTTGAAAGCCGTCTTCCATTCATCACCTTCTCGCATTCTAATTTAATGATAACCACACCGCAAATCTATCTTTGAAAACACAAGAACCATATAATTCGTCAAGCATATCATCAAGTCTAGGTATAGGGTACCTATACTTAATGGTGATGTTGTTGATGGCCCGCTATCAACACACATTCGGTATGTACCATCCTTCTTAGGTACAAGTAGAGCCGGAAATCGTAACATGGACTCATGCTTTCTGACATATCCTTTGATGATAAGTTCATCGACTTGTCTTTGCAACTCCTTTGTTTCCCTCCGGATTACATCGATAAGTGGCTTGTTTGGTAGTGGAGCACCGGGATCAAATCAATTTGATGCTCAATACCTCTTATGGGAGGTAATCCATGTGGCAAATCCTCCGGGAACACATCTCGCAAATTCTTTCAACAACCAATGCATTTTTGGATGTAAGGGTTGCTCTATCTCACTCTTTCTTGACCACAAGCAAAGCAAATACATTCTTTTGTTTGCTAATGGCTCTCTCAACCCGTGTCTCGCTCAAGAACAAATTTACCTTACAAGTGTTTCCTCCCCAGTTGATTATTATGTATCGAAGAAGGACTCAATGGTGAAAGAGTAATGCATTTTTGTTCCTTGTGAAAAGAGTATGTGTTTTTCCGACCATCATGCATAGCATTTATATTAAATTGCCACGGTCTACCCAATAACAAGTGGCATGCCTCCATAGGAATCACATCACATAAACCTCATCTCGATAGTTCTTCCCAATCGAAAATGATATAAGAAAGCGCTTTGGTTTGAGTTCATTCCCTTGATTGAGCCATTGGAGCTTGTATGGTTAAGGATGTTTCGTTGTTGGAAGCTTCAGCTTGTCGACAAGGGTTATCGAAGCAACATTGGTGCAGCTCCCACCATTGATGATCATTGAACACACCTTTCCGTTAATAGTGCAATGGGTGTGAAATATATTCTCCCTTTGCTCTTTAACAGAGAAACTTCAACATGCAATGCTCTTCGGATGATTAACCGCCATCATCGGCTTTCCACAACTTCTTCTTTCCCGATCGATTCAAAAATATTTTGGTCTTGATTGCCCTCAACCTCTTGAAGCGCCGAATTGATCTTCAATTTCTTGAAGAGTCATAACTCTCCGATTTGGACAATTTGCTTGTAAATGCCCAAACCATGGCACTTAAAGCATTTCCTTGCATCGCCTTCAAACTTCTTTTCGACTTCTTTGGAAGGCTCGCAAGTTTTCCTTTGCCTTTGTCTTTTGTCGACGCATTCTCACCCTTGCTTGAGGAAGCACCCTTAAAATAGGATGTCGCTCTTGTTGAGGTTCTGGAGGAAAACTCCTTGCTCTTCAATTGCTTTTCGACTCTTATAGCTAACTTGCATACATCTTCAAAGGACCAATAAGGTTGAAGTTCAACCATACGGCAATTTCTCTATTCATGCCGCCAAGGAAATGAGCGATGGTTTGCTCAGAAACTTCGGAACTTCACTCTGCCTTGTTGTTCAAACTCACGAATGTATTCTTCAACACTCATCCCTTGTTGTCTTAGGGAATTCAGTTTGAGGAAGAGATCTTGCTTATAGTTGTCGGGCAAGAACCTCTTCTTCATCAACTTCTTGAGTTTTTCCTAAGACTTGATTCGCCTTTTTTTCTTTGCTATTGATGCTTTAGATTCTCCCTAGAGAAGCATATTTTGTCAACTTTAGGATAGCAACCTTACATTTCTTCTCATATGAATAGGACTTGAAGTCAAAAATTCGTTCGGTTTTGTGTAGATCCGAAGTCAAAAATTCGTTCGGTTTTGTGTAGCCAATCCACAAAGTCGTCGGGATTGAGATTACTATCAAACAGGGACCTCCACTTTAATGTCTCTTTCATCCTCCTTATGCCTCCTCTTTGTCTTCATCTTCGAATTTGAGATTCATAATCACTAGAGTGCAGAATTGTTCAGTGGACTCGTGGACCAACTCGCATCAGAATTTTGACGAGATTCAAAATCGTCCGATGCCGTTCATTGGGACGCCTTGCTGGTTGTCCTTGTCTCACCGGATTCTCCAGAAGATTAAGGACTCGCTCCATTTGTTGCTGAAGATTTTGGATTGCACGATCTCGCCTTTTGTTGTGCGCTTGCTCCAGAGTCAAGCCTCTTGGAACTTGATCATCCATAAGGAATTTGTAATAGAAGAAAGAAAGGAATCACTCAAATGAGTTGAACCTGAGCTCGATACCAATCTTTTGATGCGTGATGGGGTTAGTAATTCCATAATGGATTTTTTTATCAGGGGATTTTTGTGGTTAAGTGTATGGAGTACTGTATATGGGAAGAAATGAAAAGGAATAAGAAAAGATAGAGTGATCTCCTTCCAAGGTATAAAGGCCACGCCACCAACCAAGGATGAGGATCGAGATCAACGAAGTTCACCACCAAGGCCTAAAGCTTCCACCAACCAAGGATAAAGGACTTCGGATAGGAGCTCACCACCAAGGCCTAAAGATTCCACCAAACCAAGGATAAAGGGCTTCTTTGGCTCACCACCAAGGAGTGATCTACACTCTAAGGATAAAGCGACCAAAATGAGTTATCCACTCTCCGAAGGAGTTCACTCGCGATGAAATCTCACCATTTTCATTGACCAAATTCGTATCTCTCATACATTGGATAATTTTCCCCTATTTATAGGAGGATTTTAGCACTTAATAAATATTAAACACCTTAATAGCCTAGGAACCGAAACCTTCGACTCTTGAACTACATAACAATAAAGACATAGGAACTTAAACCTCCGACTCTTGAGCTACATAAAAATAAAGACACCTAGAAACTTAAGAAAAGCCTTTATTAACACAAAGAACTAAATGCCTTTAATCTTGACCTTCCGCATTCTTGAACCTTTTAGCTTTCCGTATTCTTGAACCGCCTTCTTGAACCTTTGGCTTTCTCTGTTCTTAAACCGCATTCGTTGAACCTTTAGCCTTCCCAAAATTCGTGCTCCTCCCTTAACCAGAAAATAATTCTCCCGTAACTTCATCAATTGGTCATACAAGACATTTAAAATGACCTCCCATTGATACTTATCGATATACCACAAAAAGTGCGAAAGCAATTGAAATTATTTATTCAAAATGATCCATTGAAGCACATAATGCCCAATTTCTTTCTTGGCTTGGATAAGCATCGATGGTTCCGAGTAGGTCGATGGAGCTATGTTGGATGCTCCCGCATCACTAGCAATGTAAAATAATCATGTCACAAGTGGGGTTCAACCGCTTATACAATTTTCAATTTTGGTGAATAAGTTCATTCCATCACCGGATGAGAGTTTCCATTAGATCCGTTATTTTATGAAGGACCCAAAAACCTCAATCTCGCACCACCCACATACCCAAACTCAACCCAATTATGCCACTACCTTCCCAGCCACTAGCCACCATCTTCGTCGTCTCCTCACCGCGATCGACGCCATCCGAGTTTCAACTGTTTCTCCCTCTTCCCCCACAAGGTCAAGGTTTGCCTCTTTCTCTTCTTCCTCTACAACTCCCTCTCTACCTCACTCTCTTGCCTTGGCAACTCTTTAGCTCTTTCTCTTCTCTCATCATGGTCGTGGCTACTTCGGCGATTTAAGATCAAGATTTCACCATCAAGTCTCCAATTGCCTCTGACCAAAAAGGAGAAAAGGTCTCCAATAGCCGTTGCGACTCGATCAAGGTTGGGGTAGCGGCCGCTACCTTGATCCAATTAAGTGATCGTATAAGAAAGTTGGTATATTAAAAAAAAAAATAAACATTGGTAATTAATTCAAATAAAAGTTGAGAAGGCAAAATTACTTGCTAACTCAATCAAGGAAAAGTTAGTAAACACTCTTATTGGGTTGGTAATTTTTAAAGACATGTTAATGAGTGCTTCTAAGCACTTATTAACCATACATGATGAGAAAACATTCAATTTTATAAGCATTTATAGTGCAAATCACCATGACACTCAATGCTTTGGAATTTGCAATATTTCGGGAAAATAGTCAAAAAGTTTAAACTTATTGCACTTTTATTAATTTAGTCTTAAAATCTTTTAATTGCAATAATTAGGTCATGTTGATATTTTTACGTTTTATCAATTAAGTCAATCGAGTCAATTTTGGCCAAAAATCATAGATATGGATATCGGTTATCTTACGTGGCACGATTGGTGCTAATATGGACAATTTCTAATAATATATCAATATTTTTGAATTTTATTTACCTTTTTCTCTTCATCTCTTTTCCTTCTTTACAAATATTTCTTCTTTTTTTCCCTTTTTTCTTTTTTTCTCCTTTTCCTCATTGGGCATTGTCGGGTGGCGGAGGTCTTCGGCCTCGGAAGGCTACCCCTCATTCGATCTTGTGAAGTGTTGCCCTCCTCGATCTAGTGAGAACAGCCCTTGTTTGAGGTGGATGAGGCTCGATGATGGCTGAAGGAGGGGAAAAAATGTAAAGTAGGGAAAAGAGAAGAAAAGAAAGGAAAAAAAAAATTAATAGAAAATTTCGAAAATATTGAAATGCAATTAAAAATTTTCAACATTAGCAAAATGTGAAAAAGGCTTAGGACTCAATTGGCATAATTTAAAAAAAGAAGAAGACTGAATTGGCAAAAATATAAGAAGTTTATGACCTTTTGAACAAATTTCCCAATATTTTTTTATTTAGTTAATACCTAAATTTTTTGGCAACTCATATAGTCATTCATATTGCATGAGAAAATTAAAATTTGATCCCAAACTCTAAAATGAAATTATTATATGCATATTAGGAGCATTCAGTAGTAATAAGTCTACATAAATTGCGTTATAATTGATTAATTTAAATAGAGGCCATTAACTTGATTAAATTTTCAAACTAAGCCCACATGAATTGGTAGGTCGTAACGCCTTTGTTGATGTAGAAAGTGGTATTGTAGGTTAGCTAATCGTTTTCTTAAAAGGAATTTAACAAGTTTAGGATCTCATGTGCCGTTAGGAAGAGATGCAAATGATTAAATGTTCCCAATTGCTTGGGCGGTTGTTAGAGTTGAGAGTAATGATACCTAGATGTGATTCTTAATAATTTTGATGTATGATCTCAACATTTGAACACATATAGACCGGTTGGGTCATAATTAGTGACAAACACTTTAGTGCACTAGAAGTCCTTAAATTTATCACAAAAAGTGCAATCAAGTTTTAAAATTTGCCAAATTGATTTAATCGAGTCCTTTATTAATACCGTCGAACTTACTAATGTAAAATGATGACGAGACGCTAATGGCTTATTTTAATCATTTCTCTATCCTACATGGTAGATAGTCTATGAAAAGATGTCTATGTCTACAAAACGACATCATGGCTAGGACTAACAAATCTATCATCCCCACTCTAGCTCACCAATCACTAATTTGCAACCAGGACAACCTATAGTAGACAACACCTTATCCTTTAACGGTGAAAATATGCTAACCACTAACTCCAACAACTCGGGAATCAATTCTACCAGCTTTACAAACTATTCAAATCTATAAACGAATGAGTCGCACTAGGGTCAAATAAAGCATAAGTAGCATGGTCGTTCGGGAAAACAAGAATGTAACCACATCACGCGAGTCCTTAGCCTCCGTCCTCATGATAGCATACATCCATCCCCGTAGCCGGAGGTCCATTCGGTCCACCTCGTGTGCACCTGCGGTAGGGGTGTGCATGGTCTGGGTGGGCGGTTCCCGAGCTAGAACCAAGAACCATCCGCTAAAGACCGGTTCCAAAAATTGAACCCGGGAACCACCCGTTATTGCATGGATCCACACGAAACCGACCGCCGGTCCGGTTCGGTTCCCCGGGTGGATCCATGGAACCGGCTCACCAATAATAATATCGTTTTCAAATCCCGCCATGAATACTTTTCATATCAAGTAATATTTTTCTTTAAATTGAACCAACTTAATTAAGGGTACCATTTTTCTTTATTTTATTGGAAAACACTACCAAAGAAGAGAAATAGGTTTTTTTTTCCTATTTTTGAATCATTTTAATTGAAATCTAAAATATTATTTAAGTTCAAGATTCTAGATGATTGTCATATGTGGATTATCTTTTTCATTTATCTTCTAACAATGCTCCAATCTCTTACAACATTTGCTTTACTGATTTTTTTTTAAGAAACTATTCCACGGTACTCCACATATTCTTGAACATAATGTCATATGTGAGTCTTGAAAGTATTATTTGAAGGAGCCATTTGTTGAGTTGTTGAAAGGCAGCTTACATACTTTACTAAATTTTTATTAAAACATGGAAACCATGAGGAGCAGATGAAGCCCTAAAATTTAGATTTCTAATTAGTACTTTTCGAAATTTATTTTAATATTAAAAATCAATATATTATATAATATAATCGGTTCAGTCCGGGTGGGCGGATCCACCCATGGAACTGGGGGCTCCCGGTTCCGGTACCCACCGGGTTCCCATATAATTGGTCCGGTTCCTCAAGAACCACCGGTTCTGGTTTCGATCCGGCTTCGGCGGCTCCGGTGGGTCTGGTTCTTTTGCACACCCCTAATCTGCGGCACGAACCCTCTATTTTGACCCATCGGTGGTGACGGCGGTAACTATTGTAGTCCCTTCGGCTTTCTCGGGGATTACCGCGGAGTGACCCTGTTGACCACACTCGAAGCAAGCACCCATCCTTAAATGGCACGGAAGCTGATCCATGTCGCATTCCACAAAGCGACATGCGCCATTCTCGACTTGGTGCCGACTTGCCTAGCTCCATCCTTCCCCGCCGGGCGGGACATGATACCTTCCTGCGATCATGAGCTTCTTCCCAAACCGATTTCGTCTACGTTGGAACCGAACCTTGAACCACGTGAGTTTGTTCATTCGAGTTCCTCTATCAACCGGGCCCGACATATACCTCATTGTAATTCTTCGTGTCGAATGGCACTAGTCGATTCCTCGGCTACGGTCGAAGGCGGATTTCCTAAACCTCGAGCCTTATCTTCGTGGATCCTTTACTAGTCTTGGAGCGTATTGAGACGGCTTAGCAAACTTGGCATCATACTCGATCCACAAGATCCCTTGATGGAGGTTGAATTCCCTCCATCTTTTGCTCTTGGAGCGCTGCTGAAAAGTATTTGCCATTAAAGGCTTCCGAGAAAGATGTTCCACACCGAAACTACGCCTTCGGGAAAAATCATGCCTCCGTGGCTCTCCACCACATACTAGCGTTACCCGCAACCGAGACTAGCTAGGACAACCTTCTCCTCTTCAGTGCACATCAACAGTGTAAAGGCTTTCTCCAGGTCTTGGATCCGAGAGCGATGCAGCTTCGGGATCTCCCGTGCCTATGAACCTTGGCGGGTTCAACTTTAGGAACCGGCTTCGACGAGCTTATGCATAGGCCTATCTCTCTCAACAACCACGTTTCTAGCGCGGGACTTGGCGGGTGCGGCAATGGTCATGGCCTCGGTAGCGGCGGCAACGGCAGTAATAGCAAATAACGGTGGCGAATGGCGGCGGCTTGATTCGGGCCTCTTGCCCCATCAAAGCTCCAAGCGTCCTCAAGCGCCCTCGCATGATCCACTTCGATCCTGGGATCTGCGAGGCTGCTACCCGGCACCAAGCCGGAGTGCGATCTTTACTCCATTAGTGCTAGCCCAACAGCGCTCTACCACGACCCCCTCGGTATCGACCCTTGTCAACATCCTACCCTCGAGTAATAGGTCTAATGGTTCTCTTCCTAGAGTCCTCTACTCCCGATCACTCATTACACAAGTTCTTTGACGTAAACATGCTTTCCAATTCCACACGTAATTAGAAGAAGCCGGGCGATCCCCACTAAACAATTTACCAAGCGACTATCAATCACATGTTTTAGCACAAAATATATGTCATTCCTACTAACTATCCCATAACCTATCGTGACTTTATCACTCGGAACTATCGACTCAGCTCGTACACTTTGGGCGGATGTCATGCCCCGGCTCGAGCGTGCCCATCCCTCAATGGTCGATAAAATTGCGACGTCCCCAAGACGCGTCGCTAACCCACTCATTTTAATGTACGCGTGGAAGCAAAATAAAACCTACTCGACAACGATCAACACGGGATAGAAAAGCGGGAAGCATATTCACAACCAAAACACTTATATAAACACCCTGTTTATATACGAGCGCGATCTGATTGACAAAAGTCTACAAAAGACCGGCTCAAAAAGGCCGTCAAGACCTACTAGTTGGACACATTCACCGATCCTTCGGTCTCCACAGTTTCGAGGCTTTGGGTCCTCCACAAAGACCATCAGAGGGTTCGATTCCGTGACGTCGGATTTCGCGGACCTCGAATATGTAACGTCCGTGACGGGTTGACAAATTTATCGTCGGAATACGTCCATTGGTACCACTTACAACTCCTCATCATATCGAAACGCCACGTTTCGTCACGTTCTCGGGATAGCTCCTCGCCTAAATTTTCTCGCTTTGATGCGGTTGACTACGAAGGAAAATGTTGATCCCAAACTGCCCATTTCCTCCTACACATGAAGACTGTGCTACCAAATTTCCCATGCACGCACACGAAGCAAGAGGACCGAAACTTCTTCAGCCCATGCACACGTCCAATGCTAGTCTCGAGCGACCTCGCGAATCATCGAGCTGAAGGCCGTAGCATGCAGCAGCCATGCACGATTTTTTCTTGAATGGCCATGCGAACAGCTCCCATCAACGGCCACAAATTTTTGCCATGCAATTACGTAGAGCTACTTCTCTTTACGCAGCAAATAAGCCCATGATTCATAGCTCACGTCCATGCAATAATGAAGAGATTGGCAACCATGCAGCCCATGCCCACGTCCTTTTGATAGTCAACAGAAGGGGAATTGTTGACCAAGAAGCAGCTACGTTTCTCCTCCTAGGATGGCCAGCACACGAACGAAATCTTGGACCATGCATCAAATGAAGACACGCCTCCCACAGCGTTGTCCCTTTCATCGACGGCCACCAAGACTTTGCTTAATTGACCCATGCAGTCAACAAACCAAAAGAAGACACGTGATCTCCATTTCCGGTGGTCAGCGAAGAAGAAGCCGCGCCAAGGGTCTTGATCAACTGAAGCCACGTTCTCTCTCTCCCTCTTCGGTGGTGTCCAGCGAGCGAAGCCTCGCATGCAAGAAGACACGCTCTTGCATGCAGGGGCTGAGCTGCAGCCAAAATATTGCTACCACTGCACCTACATGGTTGACTAAAATGGTCAATCGAAAGAGGAACAAAACCAGCGACGAAACAGCGAGCAAAGAGAGAGGTGGCAAGCCCAAGAACTCGCGAGAGGCCACGTTCTCCCCAGCTGGACGCGCGCGACTTCTCCTGCTGCCACCAGGTTCCCTTTGTTGACTAGAACGGTCGACTAACGAGTTGGCCAAAAGAAGGACAATCGGGAGAGAGAGAGACGATCTCTTTTCTTGTAATTTCATTCACCCATTTTCAGCTGCCTTCGTCCGTTGTTCCTCAGCAAACTTTTAACAGAAGTTCCTCACGGTCTCATTCTCTCCCTGCTACCCACCGACGACCACCCGCACCACACCACTGTACCCCACGCCATCGGCCTCCTCACCATCCCGTACCTAGCTACCTAGCCGACCCAGCGCCACAACCAGCCACCGACGTCGCAGCTTGAGTTCTACCGTCGCCCTCTGCCACAGCAGGACCTGAGAGGCCTCGGCTCGCGCCTCACCGCATGCCATTGTTGCCGTCACCCGCTTCTCCTCGCCTCAACCGTAGTGCTTGCAGTCAGCTCGCCGTCAACGCCGTTGGACCTAAGGCAAGTTGGAGTCTACTAACCTATATAGTGTAATCCTGTCATTGCTTGAGGAAGTGCATCCGTATATATAAGCCTACTCAAATTCTCGTACTCGATAGTGGATTAGGAATGTTTGAGCTGGATTTTGGACCATCCAACTTGAAGGATTTTTAAGACTGACTATGGTTGAGGGAGATTCGGTATTTGAAGTTGTGTCGATTCTTGATGTTTGCAGAATTTTAGAAATTCTGATTTGAGGAATCTTAAGGATGGTGTGAGGATTTCTAACTGCCGAGGATTATGCATTTCCCTATAGTCAACTGCAATTTGGACATTGGTTTATACACTGACTTCTTAATGTTTATGGGTTGTGGGTAACGTTGCTCGTGAACGTTTTACAAAAAGTCTTGAAAATTGGTCGGCTTTCTAATATTGGCCGCACTACTCGCAATATTTCAAGAAAGGTTTATTGCTACCAAAAATTGAGATTTTACCTGTACATTGTTTGGAAACCCAAGGTCGAACTGAGATTTGGATTCACCGATGTACTGGCTTCCAAAACTTGCTTACTCCCTTTGATAAACTTGTTTCATTTGAGTCTTGAGGAGTGAAGATGATATGATTTAAATCTCAATCTATTCTGGGTTTGAGCTTTGGAAATTGAAACAAGTATTGTTTTATTGATGCCCACATGCATTGATTTTAAAATCTCGAGACCTACACCATGGTTGATGCTATATGCTGCCATCGGACCCTTGGGACGCACGGCCCCAGGAGACGGGATGCCCGAAGGTGAGATATGACACACTTTGCATGCCCGGGGACCAAGGAGTCCCAGGTTCCCCCTAGACTGTCGGGATGCCCAGATGTATGACAATACACGTTCTTGGGTAGGGGCAGTCATTGATATGGCGAGCCTTGGCGATCCTCGTGATGCTAGGTGAGGTGCGAGATGCCCGGAGGTGAGACATGACATCAGTCCTTGTTTCTGACTGAAATATGGAACCGGAGGCTTCAGTGGCATGCCAAAGTTAAGGTGCGAATGCACAGGAGGGCATAAACTTGGTCCTCCGGGGGAGTAGATGATAGTGAATCGCAAATCTATTGAGTTTTGAAGTTGATTGTTCTCTTGATTACGTCATTTGATAGTTGTGCCTAATTATGGGGAAAAATTGTGTGGCACGGTATGGGGCCGTGTCATAATGGTTTGGTCTTATAATCGGGACCCATGTGATTGAAATGATGTGTTCTAGTTTTTAAACTGCGCTTGACATTTCGTTGGAAAACTCTACTGATTTAATGCATACCTATTCTTCCAGACTTTATGTTTTGTCTAATTTGCATGAAGTCAGATGATGATGGTCCTACATAATATAGTTTAGTAGATCTTTAGCCGCCGTAGTGGTTTGTACTCACCCTTGTGGGGACTAACATATTTCGGAGTAAGGAAGATGTCTTCGCTACCCGCACCTCTTAGTACTTTCTACGATCCCTATCGATTTACAATGGGAACAAACGAGCATCGTGATCCCGATCGGCTGGGGCCGACTTTCGTTCGAGTGAGGGTGATGGTGATGGTGATGTTCGACAACGGCCTACCCTCGGGTTCCGTGCGTCGGGGAGTTCGTCATCTTGTATGTCTCGGAGGAACAGACGTACTCTATAGCCGCTACCACCACTTGCCCGAGGACGATGACGGGGATTGAGCGGGATAAAGTGATCGTGAATGCGAGGTCGGCAGCGAAATTTTTGGACATTGGCACTTCACGATAGGCGACTTATGAATAGGTGATGGAAAACATCGGTCTAGTTTTGGATGTAGCCTAGTATAGGAAATTGTGGCTTTTTGATGTACCGACTAATAATGTCCATCGAGAATATGTAAATAAAAGTGCCCGGCTATTATCTATAAACGTGTTTAGTGTGTTCATCATTTACGAGCATAGGAAAGGAGTTGTTGGATACGCTTCGCCATATACATTGCGTAGGGACCAATGAAGTGTGTGATAGAACCCCTACATGGATTCCCCGAAGTCCATCGATTGAAAAAGGACATCCGGGATGAGGAAAGAAGTGTGGTGACCTTAACGGATCGAGGGGCGAGTCGGGCGCCAGGCGCCGCACTCTCACCTAGAGCGGTGTCTACAACCACGAGCGGGATCTACAAACCCTAGAGGGGACCTTCCTTGTATCCAATGAATCCATGGCGAAACCACGCTGCGAATCAATGGGGAATCCTCGAGGTAGGCCCTCATTGACCTGGACGGTGGTCACCACAAGTTCATAGACCTAGTGGCCCCCAGATCAAGGTAGTCAAAACTCCGCTCGGTAACCCTCATGGGCCGACCAAAACGTTAGGAGGAACCGCCATCTAAGGACTTGAAAAGATTGAGCTCACGACGGGGTGAGCCAATGTTTTAGCAAGTTCACCTCCTAAACTCGACTAGGAAGGAAATACACCTAAAGGCGGTCTATGCACACGAGATAGAGGACTTATCTCGCCCGGTTCCCTCATGCACATTAGTACAATTCATATACTCAATCAATCCATCCATTTAATCAATTTGATTATTGCTTGCACAAGCATGAACTACCGACACACATCGTTCCACTAGTGTAGCCAAAAGGATTACTACTCACACAAGCTGATATGATCATTGCTCACAAGGTGACAAATTGCTACTCACACAAGCGACATATCATTGCTCTCACAAGCTTTAAAAATCATTTTGAATTAGAAAAAATGATATTCACACTTTTAAAATCCCACGATCCGATCTAGTCCTTAAAACCATTTTCGGTGTCAAAATCCGACACCCGAGATTTTTCTAATTAAATATCAAAATTTCATAATTTTTTGGAATAAATTACAAAATCACAATTACCACTCAATTTGCACAATTTAGCAATCAATTGCATAAACTAAGCACACCATTGCAATCGGCGAAATTCCGATCCCGACTATCCCGGAATAATTTTCGAAAATATTAAATAATTAAATAAATACCAAAATAATTAAATAAATGCAATTAAATACCAAAAACCAACTTAGGTCGGGAACGCTAAATTAACCACAAATACAAGCATAGAAAATTTCCGAACCTATCTAGATAAATATCACAACTTATCTAGTCCTTAATTAAACCATTCTAACCACCTAATATGCACAATTGAATAATTAAATCACTAATACATGCTAACTAACTAGATAAACCTTAATTAGCTTAAACTAACCAATTCCTAAGTATCATTAACTCTCTAAGCAGAGTTTGCAGCAAACAAACTCACCGATTTTGCGATCAATAAGTTCATGGGACGGTGACACGAAGGTGGACAACAACCCCGAAGCCCCACCGTAACACCAAGCGGTCTGGGACCGCCTAAAATGGGCCAAACACCCTTACTTGGACGGCTTCGTTGGGCCGAAAAAGGGCCGGAACCAACGACGAAACGGCCGGGATGGCCGATGAAGGCTCTGACTAGCAGTGGAGGTGGATGAAGGTGAATGGCGACCCGCTGAGCCTGGTCGACGACTGGGGATGGACGATGGTACCGGACCATGAGACAATGAGCAAGAGGCGCGGCTAATTGGACGACGTCGTGACTCGGGCGCGCGAGCGGTAACTCCGGTGGCTTTGACGGTGGTCGATCAGGTGCACCCTCGAACGGCCCCCGATCCGTTGGTGGTCGCCATTGTTCGCTACTTTCACTTAACCTCGATAATATATCACTACGATACCAAAGAGTTATAATAAGTCTATAAGTCTTCGGGTTTATATTTATTTATTTATTTCCATAGGTCCACATGCGAGAAATATGTCGGAAGTGCATCCATCAACTCCCCTTTCACAATTTAAACCGATGCACACCAACTAAAACTTTAAAAGTTAAAGCCAAACACTTTTATTTACATAACTTGATGGATATCATTAGCTCGGTACACCAAAATGCCTTAGTCTTCTATACTTGGGTATACTTCAAAAGATGACCAGACATCTCCTCCAACAAAATATACTTAAGGTCCATCGATCGGTGTCGACGTCAAAAGTTCCTTCCTTTGCTATCCTCCTCCTCGCGGTCATATCCAACCACTCAATCCATTTACCTATGGGCAAGGCGTAGAGGTATCTTAGCTAGTCCGAAATGTTAGTCCCCAAACGGGGTGAAAGTACAACCACTCGTGATGAAGATCCATTAAACTACAACAATGCAACAAGCAAAACGATCAAGATATCACGAGTAAAGCACATATCATCCATGCTATCGAGCATACATCACCATGCGGTGTGCATATATCGCCATGCAATCATGCATATCTCACCATGCCATCGTGCATATACCACCTTGATCATGCTTGTATTCCCATGAGGTTCATCCCATACCATATGCACATACATACGCATGATTCATATCATCCATACACTCATATATACATCCCCATGAGATCCATTCAAGCCTTCACGACGCATTCTCAATGTCAAATAGCATCAATTTACTTTCATAAGCAGATCATGCATCATGCCATATGTACACACCATGCGCATGATTCAATTTCCAGTTTTATCTTTCAAAAGGATCTCATCATTTTTCTTCTAGGGACCAATGTTTGCATCCCTCATTTATCGCTTTCGACCACCTCGGCATCGCGAGGAACCTCCGGCACACAAGCTTCGAGCATCTCGCACTCCCGACTACATCACGAGGAATCCCCCCGCACACACCTCCAGGGCTTCCTGGATTACTGTACCGACATACCACCAGGCATTCCCCTTGGAATTATGTACCGTATACCACCGGGCATCTCAAACTCCCAAGGACATCCGGCACACACCTCAAAGGGCATCCGGCACACACCTCCGGGCATCCCGACACTCCCGGGGCATCGTCGGAAACCACCTCCGACGGTCTCGTTATATCACAATTTATAATCACATATGTGTCTCATTTCAACATGGCATTTGATGCAACAATATCAACGGTCTAAACCAACTTTTTGATGTCACATGATATGCCAAACATCACCATATATGCAGTACACATAACATCCATGATACCATATTTCATAAAACAATTCATTGGTTTTTTTGAAAATAGAACCAATTTTTGGATAAATGCACCACTTTAGTAAAAATTCTTGGAAAATTAGTAAACGATCTCAATAATTACTGAAAATTTGACATAATGTAAAAAAGATCCAGAGGAAGATATTTCGTGAAGGACACCATGTCAATAAAGTTCCACATCAATCACATAGATCCACACATCACAGCAAAAGAAATTCCAGCATCACTTTTGTACAGTTTCGGAAATAATTTCGATTAAACCCTTTGAATGAATTCTGAAAATTCTGAGATTTTAATATATCATAGCTGAGACCTAGAGGTAAAAGTCTTATGAAGAAATCTAATTCTAATTCCTTCTGTATTAAAATATATAATTTTCATAACTCTCCCTAACTCTCGGTTCACTGTCCAGACTCATCCTCTTCAAAGAAAATCGTTTTCCCAGATCATTACTTCTTTTTTTATCCTAAATTTTTAGTATGTTATTCCTCAAGATGTTTTCTACAACTCTTATCAAGAACACAAGATCAATTCGGACCGGATAATTTTATAAAATTCATGGAATCGCACTAGGTCAGCATAACAGTTTCCAGATCTTGCTTCTCCAAAGAAAAATGGTTTCACCGACCAATACTTGTTCGTTTCCTCTCAATTTTTGATATGTTATTCTACAAGAAGCTTCTACAACTTTCATCCAGAAGTTGAAGTCAGATTCCAACCAGAACATCGCATGCAACTCACGAAATCATCAAAGGTCGGGCTGTTTTTCCAGAAACAGAATACTAGGCTGGAACACAACTCTTATAGCTTCAAATTTCACACTTCATCCACATCCGAAATTTACCATTCATCACACACATAACACAGCAAGCAAAGGGTAGGTCAATGGACTCTACTTGCCTCAAATCCAAAAGAAAATCACAGCAAGCACAACGCGAGACTAGGCGCGGCTCAACGGCGGCAGCTAGGCGGATGCACGGCGCCGAGTCTTCTTCCTCCTCTCTCGGCTTCACTCTCTCCCTCTCTCTCTCTCTGCTCAAAATTCTATTCGGTTCACTCCCTTTCTTCACCCTCAAAACTGAGCTGATAATTCCCTCAAAATTAATTAGACTAATGATGATATTTGCATGTAGGGGTTTAGATGGATGCATGCATGGAGGACAGGTGGGTGTGAGACGTGGCAATTTTCTTTGGCCACTTGTAGACACGAACGAAGCAGCTGTTCCGAGCTCCTCCTTCGCTAGCCACCGAAATGGAGAGCAACGTGACTGCTGCTGGGTGCCCCTCGGTCAACCACCCACCTTGGTTGACTCCTCAACGTTCGTATGGGCTGCGTGGGCGTGGGCTGAGGGCTCTTCATTCCAACGTGATTATGGGCTGTAGACGTGGGCCATATACGTGAGCTTCATGTTGCTGCATGGGTCAACAATCTTGTTTTGTTGACTGGCTTGTCGAAAATTAAGGGGTTTTGGAGTTAAATTGGGTCAGGCTTTTGGTGGCCGCACGGTCCATAGTACACGGCCCAAATTTTCTTCCAAGCTTAATCATTAAATTTCCGCACAAGTGGGGGGCATTTTCGGTTTTCATGGTCTACAAGGAAATCAACTAATCTCCTCTACTCAGTCCATCTGTCGTACCAGTATGTGACTGAAATTCTTGCATGGAGAAGGATCTCGAAAGAGTTACATGGTGATAAGAATTTCATTTCCTTACTTGCTGTATCGTGAATGAAAGACGCATGGTCCTTATGCACGGTTCAATTCTCCAAGATTTTATCCTTAACTTTAGCACGTGCGTGGGTTGAAGCATCGTTATTCACGTAATTGCATGGAATTGCAATGATGTGCATGGGAGGTCCGGTTGGTCTCATATAAAATATGTTAGATGTTTCGGGACGTTGGGTGGCAATGAAACAATTGATCACATATTGTACCGACGGCGAAGAACTTCGATCACATCTTTTTGTCAATCCGTGATGTATCATCAATAATTTCCAAAGTCGGCTAGGTGTAGATAAGGTCGGTCTCACCGGTAATAGTACATAGGGAAAATGCCATAACTCATTCGACGATCGATCCGTTTCTAATTGTGACCCCTTGGTCCGATGGTGGTAATAAAACAATGCCCGTACAAAATACCAATGACACCATCCGACAATACTCCCATCGATCGGTCATGGTCATCACATGTCCGAGGGTTGTCGAAATTCTCGGATGCCACATCGACGGCTGGGGGAGGGCTGGTCGGTTTTTGGTTTCTCTAAGCTTCCAAGCACACTTAACAATGGTTAAAGGTGGCTGAGTGAGGAGAAGAAGACTGCAGAAGCTTTGGGGATCCCATTTGACCACAAGTTCTCACATATCCTCTCTTACTCATCTCACATGCCCCCACCAACTCGGCCCTATCCACAGCAGCCAATTCCCTTCAATCTTCCTCTGCAAGCTTCATTTGATGCCTTAAATGTTGCACACCTCATTGGCCTACGAATTTGCCACATTCCTCTTCAATTCATTTCAATTTCTCTTCAAATGGACTCAATTTGGTGCCCATAAAATCAACCAAGGTGCCCACACTTGAATTCATATTTTTTCGTCAATTTGTCCAACTTAAATCCCAAAAATGCGACAAAAAACGCCCTATGATTTTTCGCGCAAAATAACCTTACTTTGAATTTTCGCGAAAAATCCCGATTTGCAGAAAAAATCTTTTGGAGGATGAGCGACGTCTTCAAAATGATTAGTGACATGACAGAATTTTCAATTTCTGAAATAGTTTAAATTTGCGGTTAATTTCAGTCGGGCGTGATTTTAGTGTGATCTAACCTCACAGAGTAGCTTTTAGGAATTTTTAATACAATTGACCCGTGGTCGATTATTTTCGAGAGCCACATTGTACATCTTCGACACATTGACGACTCTCGGTTAGTCGTAAAAATCTCGATATTTCAAATGCGGACACGGGTACGGAAATGATAGAAAAATCGGTCTAGTGCCGTTCTACGTAAATTTGCAATTAGGTGGAATCACCTGAGACACTAATCACATACTACGTTGAATCGGCCTATCTCGGTCTCTGATCGATTTTGACAAGTGCCATAATGACCATTGTTAGTTAGCACTGTCGAGTAGTCGATTTCGGTCGAATTCTCAAGTCTATTACGTTTAGATTCCTTAATGGCTTCACCTAATAAATTAGTTATCTCGTAGAGTGATCAGTTCGGGAAAAAGAACTGTAGGTGCGTTGATGAAAAGCCCAACTTATTCAATTGAAAACGAACCCGAAAATCGAGGATGTCACAACTCTTCCCCTCTTATAAAAATTTCGTCCTCGAAATTTAAACCATTACAAATCTTTAAACAAAAAGGTGGGGGTACAATCGTCTCATCGAATCTTCACTTTCTAGGTTGCTCCTTTAGTGCCGTGGTGTTGCGGACCACTTTAACGACGATGAAGTGTGCCCGACTTCGTGTGTCTCCGTGACCACTACCCAAATATAATCGTTACCCCTCTAACTCCTTGGGTAAGCTTGTCACAAAGTCCATTGTGATGTGTTCCCATTTCCACTCGGCAATCTCGAGAGGTTGCAGAAGTTCTCCCGGCTTACAATGCCGTGCCTTTACTTGTTGACACGTCGACACTTGGCATGCTTGGCATTATCCGCCTTCATATCGGACCACCAATAGTGTTACGCATATTCTCCGGTATATCTTCGTACTACCGGATGAATGCTGTAAGCTATTTGCGATGAGCTTCTAATAAGATCTCTTCTTTTTTAAGCTCGCATCATTAGGTACACACAAATCGTCTCGGAACTTTAGTGTTCCATCTTCAAAAAATCTGAAAATCAGTATTTCTCTTTATCGGTATCCTCTTGCGGGATCTTCTCTCCGAACATCCGGCCCGCAACCGAAGCGTCTTAATTCTAACCTGATTTCCAACTCACCTAGTGTGCCATAAGACTTGAAAGGTGGCCTACCTCAAACTTGCAGAACCGACCTTGAGTCCTCTCGAGTAAAATCCATTCCTTAACCATCATATGCACAACTAAAGACTTCCGACTCAACGCATTCGTACCTTATTCGCTTTTCCCGGATTATCGAGAATATCACAATCATAGTCCCTTAAGAAGTTCCATCTGGCCGTCTTTGTCTCATATTCAACTCCTTTTGAGAGAATAAGTACTTGAGACTTTGATGGTCTATGAAGATCTAGAATCTTTCTCCACACAAATAATGTCTCAAAATCTTTAGAGCGAAAATGATCGCTGCGAGTTCTAAGTCATGCGTCGGGATAATTCAACTCATGAGGTTTCAACTAACGGACGCGTATGCAACAACCCTACCATGTTGCTTAGCACACAACCTAGTCTTCTAAACGACGCATCCCGTAGATCTCGTATCCTCCCTGACCGAGATGGTATGGTTAGCACAAGTGCGGTAGTCAAGCCGCTTAAGCTCTTAAAAACTACACTTGCACTTGTCGGTCCCATAAACTTTCTTCCGTCTTCAATAATCGACCAATCTGGGCGACGCTAACGCTCGAAAGTCCTTCCACGAACCTTCGTAGTAACCGCCAAACCCAAAAGCTTATGATCTCTCACAATTAATCTTGTCGATCTTAGCTAGTTGATAACTAATTCAATCTTGGTCGTGTCCACGAGATACCTTCGCTCAAATCACATGACCTAGGAACGCCATACGAAATAACCAAAACTCGCACTTATTGAACTTGGCGTACAACTCATGATTCCTCAAGGTCCAAGTACCATCCTTAAATGCCTTTCATGCTCCTACGAACTTCTCGAATACACCGAGGATATCGTCGATGAACACAATCACAAACGATCTAGGTATTCTTTGAACACTTGGTTCATCAAATCCATGAAAGCAACTAGGGTGTTCGTTAAACCAAACGGCATTATAGTAAACTCATAATGGCCATATCGAGTTCAAAACGCGACTTTGATATGTCCTCCTTTACGATCTCGGTGATGATATCCTATCCTCAAGTTGATCTTTGAAAATATCGACGCTCCTTCAACTGGTCAAACAAGTCATCAATCCTCTAGAGTGGATACTTGTTCTTTATCGTCACACTTTGTTTGAGTTGATGATAGTCGTGCACGAGACATAACGAACCATCTTTCTTTTTCACAAAAAAGCTGGTGCTCCCCCGAGGTAATGTCTTGGGATGTATGAATCCCTTATCCAACAACTCCTACATCTATACCTTCAGTTCTTTCAACTCGACAACGCCATCCGGTAAGGAGCCTTAGAGACCGGGCTTTTGTCTCGTGTGCTAACTCGATCACGAACTCTATCTCTCTCTCTCTCAAGCAAGCAGCCTAGCAACTCTTTCTGAACACGTTTGGAAATTCTTGTACCACGCGATATCTTCAATCTTTGGCTCCTCAATTGTCATATCCACTTGTTAAAAAAACTTCCTTATTTGTTTTGAAGTTGACAAAATATTTCCATCGGTCTAGTCGAAGACTTGCAGACTCTATCGTCAAAGTCCGAAGACTTCCAAACTCAAGATTTAAAGTCTACTCTCCCCGATAGTTTTCCGGACCGACGAAGAAAAGATTTATTTGATGAAGAAGACTTATCCTTATGCGAGTATATCTTTAAGGATTTGGTTCATTCGGTTGAAGAAGATCTCAATGTGGGAGATAAAGATAAATCTGATTATTCTTATTGAAATCAATTCGGATAATTAGATCCGTTGATTGGTGAAGTATATTTGGAAGGTTCTACTTATAGAAACCTAGATCCTGATTGTATGGGCAAGCATGATTGGTGGGCTATCATCACATTCCTTAAATAACTCGTGATCTCCTTAATTGATTCTGTCCAACGGGTAGATTGGAAGAACTCCTTTGGAAGGTGCCAACTTATAAAGGCATGGAGGAGTATAAAAGGAAAACGCCCCGAGTTATTTTGAGGGTGTGCGTGAAAGAAAAAATTCCAAAGTCTCGAAGTCCTAGTTCTTTGCTATTTCACCGCGAGCTTAAGTTGTACTCGAAAGAGAGATTAAATACTTGTGAGACCTTGAGGAAGTGTTGAGAGTTTCTACACCGTGGAATCAAGGACGTGAAACCGTAAAATCTCTTTTGGTTCTTAGTGAAATCCAGCCACATTAGTGCGGGAGAGTGAGACGTAGGCTTGGTCTAAGCCGGACTACTATAAACTTTGTGTTTCAATTCTCTTTCCTAAACTCTTTACTTTAATTCGTAGCCTTATATAACTACATCTGAGTCTTTTACATCTTCACTCTCTTATCCTCAAAAGACAAATTAATTTGTTAAGTCTTGGTAAAAACTTCTTTAACACCTATTCACCCCATTTTAGGTGTTCTTACTAGCCCTATCATCCATGACAGCTTGCCAAGTAACCTTGACAACCCCGTCTAACAAACGGAGTTGCCTCAAGCGACGAGATTAAGGAAATCAAGGGTCCTATTCAACTCTTAATAAACTCAAACTTTCATCCACTAACGGTTAAATCAGAATCGCTTTATGATATCGGTCCATCTTAGCTCGTTATTTGGTGAGCGATCCATGCCAATTATCACATCAAAATCATACATGACTAGACTAACAAATCTATCCTCCCCCTCACTCACCAATCACTAACTTGCAACCAGGACAACCCATAGTAGACAACACTTTATTCTTTAACGGTGTAGATATGCTAACCTTGACTCCAACAACTCGGGAATTAATTCTACCAGCTTAACAAATTGTTCAGCTATAAACGAATGAGTTGCACCTGGGTCAAATAAAGCATAGCGGCGTGGTCGTTCCAGAAACAAGACATGTAACCACATCGGGTGTGAGTCCTCGGCCTATCCTCTCGTGATAAGCATATGTCCTTCCATGAGCCGGAGGTCTATTCAATCCACCCTACTATACGTCTGCGGCATAAACCTTCTATTTTTGACCCATTGGTGGCGGCGGCGGTAACTACTATAGTCCCCTGGCTTTCTAGGACAATTTCTCACCGGGTGACCCCGTTAGCCACACGAAGCAAGCACCCATCCTTAAATGGCATGGAGCCGATCCATGTCGCCCCACAAAAGCGACATGCACCATTCTCGACTTCGCGCCGACTTGCCTACTCCACCGCTTCTGGCGGGCGGGACATGATACCTTTCTCCGGTCATATAGCTTCTTCCCAAACCTTCCGTCTCTATTCGAATCAACCTTGAACCGAGATGTAGTAGTCTGCTCTCACTCAAGTTCCTCTTTATCAGTGGGCCCGACCATATACCTCGTTGTAATCCTTTCCGAGTCGAATGGCACTACGATTCCTAGCTACGGAATGAGGCCGTTCCTAAAGCCTTCGAGCCTTATCTTCGGGATCTCTACTAGTCTTGGAGCTTTGAGACGGCTCCAACAAACTTAGCTTCATACTGATCCACTTCCGTCAACATCCTTTGATGGGAGGCGTTGGAATTTCTCCATCTTCTCTCTCAAGCGCCACCGGAAAGTATTTGCCATTAAAAGCTTTGAGAAGGCGTGCACCGAAAGTACGTCGGAAAAATCATGCCTCTGTGGCTCTCCACCACGTACTTCAGCGTTACCCCCGCAGCTGGAATGGCCAGACAACCTTCTCCTCTTTTAGTGCACATTAGCAATGCAAAGGCTTTCTCCAAGTCTTGGATCCGGAGTGATGTAGCTTCGGATCTCCTGCGCCTATGAACCTCGGCGGGTTCAACCGTAGCCGCTTGACGAGCTTATGCATAGGCCTATCTCTCTCAATAATCACGTTTCCAAACTGGGACTTCGGTAGGTGCGGCACGGCGGCGGCCTTAGCGGTAGCGGTAACGGAAGGTACGGTCGCGGTAGTGGCGGTGGCTTGATTCTGGGCACAAAGCGCCCCCATTAAAGCTTTAAGCGTCTCAAGTGCCTACATGATCCTTTGATCCTGGATCACCCGAGGCACGTTACCCCGAAAGACTAACCGGAAAAGTAGTGCTACTCCACTAGTGCTAGCCCGACGGTGCTCTACCACAAATCAGGCACCCCCGAACGGCCCCCCGTCCGTCGGGGTCGCCACGTATACCTCTCGGCTTTGCTTTCTTAACCCGGAGGTCCAATATTCGATACCATAGAAATTTAACAAATCCATGAATCCACAGGGGTTTATGTTCTTTCATAGGTCCTACGCAGCTTTATAGCGGAAGCATAATTGACTACTCCACATCATAAGATATGAAGCTATGCACACCAACTAAAGACTTTTATAAGTTAAGAAAGTAGAACACTTTTATTTACATAACTTGATGGACATCACGGGTGGGGTACATCAAAATGCCAATATCTTTCTAAACTCGGCTATACTTCAAAAGATGACCTACATCTTTTCCAACGATCGTATACTTAAAGTCCATCAATTAGTGTCGGCGTTCAAAGTTCCTCCTCTACTATCCTCCTCCTTGCGATCATATTCAATCACTCGGTCCATTTGCTGGTGGTTAAAGTGGCGATGAGAGGTATCTTGTCTACTTCCGAAATGTTAGTCCCCTCTAAAATGGGTGAGTACAACCACTTTCGTACGTAAAAGATCCATTAAACTATACTATGCAAGCCATCACGATCTAGTTTCATGCAAGATAGACAAAACATGTGATCAAAGAAATAAGTATTCATCAATTCCATAAAGCTCTTTAATGCAATGACTAGTGCGGTTCCAACAAACAGGATGCATCATGTTCAGTCACACAAGTCCCGATCGTAGGGCCAAACTGTTATGACACGTCCCATTCCATGCCATACAATTTAGTCCTATAACCAGACCACACACACACTTAATATAATCATCGGTTTAATCATTCAAGCGGTTTTATCCCCCCTGTAGAAGGACCAATGTTTGCATCCTTCGGGATTTCGCACCAACCTCGGCGTCGCAAAAGCCTCCGGGCATCCGGAGCGTGTTACCGTCACACCTCCGTGCATCTCACACCCCACCTAGCATCACGAGGAACCTTTGGGGCACGCCATGAAAATGGTTACCCCGACCCTCCCAATTTACGTACCGACAAACAACCGGGCATCCCGATGCTCCCTAGGAAAAACCTCGGGCATGTATTCATAATACAACCAGACATCCAAAGTGCATCAACTCATTCGAACCTCTGGGCATCCCGACTCCGGCATCGTTGACCCGAGGGTCCAACCCGTAACAATTAACATCTTAATTTCCAAAAACACTTTTCAATGCAATGACAAGATGTTCCATGAGTCTTCATCAAAATCTCAATATTTCATGATATGCTGAATGCCAATATCATCAAGTCAAATAACAACTCAAGATGCATTCACCTTTGGGACAATTTGAGCAAATTCGAACAAAACAGCTCAAACATCACAATGCACAGTTTCAGTAACAATTTCGGAATAACCCCTAAATGAACTCAGAAAATTCACAAATATTGATATATGTTATAAACAAGACCTAAAGGAAAAAGTTTTATGAAGAACACTAAGTCAGATTCATTTCATATCAAGAGCAGTAATCGCTATATTCTTTACTAACATTCTGTAATAGCTTCCAGATTTAACATTTACAAAGAAAATCGTTTCACTGACCAAACCTTGTCATTTATTCTCAAATTTTTATATTTTATTCCTAAGGATGTATCCTACAACTTTCATTAAGGGTTTGAAATCCAATTCTAACCATATATTACAGAAAAATTCACGGAATCATCAAAGGTCATGCTGTTTCACACGAAACAGTTTACTAATTCTAAGAGAACTACTTCACCCATTCTAAATCCAGCATCCAACAATCACAACTCAACCACAAGTCTATTGCACTCCACTAGACAACAACAGCACTACATGGTGTAGGTTAATGGACTTTCACTTGCCTTAAGTCCTAAGACGTTGACGGCAGACCGCAAGCTACGAGCTACAACCGAGGCGAGGAGAAGCGGTGATGGCAACAACGGCGTGTGGTGAGGCGCAAGCCGAGGTCTCTCGGGTCTAGCTGTGGCAGAGGGCGGCGGTGGGAACTCGAGCTGCGACGTCGATGGCTAACGGTGGAGTATGGCCAGAATGGCGCAAGGGTTTTGGTTCGGGACGTTGCTGGAGTGGTCGCTGAAAATGATGCAAGGTTGGGCATCTACGAAGAAGAAGGAAGGAAGATCATTCGCTGTATGTTGACTAATTAGGAAAATGGTGTTCAAGAATAGGGCAGCTCTTTTTGCTGCTGGTTTTTGAGACACAAAAGCGAGTGCAGATGGGAAGAAGGACAGCCTTTGTTGTTCCCCCCTGTTAGTCGATTTTGTGAGTCAACAAAAGGGAACTTCGGCGGTCGCACGAGTGAAGGGCGGCTGTTGAAGACATGGCTGCTCACTAGATTACTCGGCTGCCACCTGAAATTCCATGCAATTGAACGTGTCCTTCGTGCGCCCATGTCCTTCATTGCTGTCAAAGAGGAAGGAATCGTGGCATCACTTTAGGGGGTCAAGGTGTCTATTATTGCATGATTTTGACGTAGCTGCACGGTTGACTTCTTCATGTAAGTGGTGCGGTCAGCAAAGGAGAACGGCGTGGACGTGGGCTTTGTGAGGCCGTTCGTATGGCCGTCTAAGGAGAAAAATTGTGCATGAAGTTGTGAACGTGGACCTTCGGTTGCTTCATTCTTGCATGGAGAAATGTTGTGGATGTACGTATGGCCGTTGCATGCTGCGGGCCTCAGCTTGATCGATTGCGGGCCACTCGGGGTTAATATCGGACGTGTGCATGGCCGTGCATGGGAAATTTCTCTTCAAAAGTTGATGTTTGAACAACGGGTGGTGATGAAACGATGGCCTAATGCTATACCGACGATGACTATGATGACATAGTGTGCGCAAATGGTGCTAATGATGCAGTCCGTCGATAATCCCGTCGACTCGTGACGAGCCATTACTTATTCGTGGTTAAACGAAATCCGGATGCCACAATTCTCCCCTCCTTAGAGAATTTTGTCCTCAAAATTGGACATCTCTTACGTCTCATTGAAAAGTGAGGGTACCTTTGCCTCATTCCTTTTCACTTTTCAACATAATCTTTTCCACGTTGTGGCGTTGCCCTAAGGTCTTAACTAGCGGAATTTTCTTCATTCGGAGAAGTTGCTCCTTCCAATCCGAGTATCTAGATAAGCTCTTCCATGTACTTCACTTGCTCATCTACTTTGATGGCTTCATGATCGAGTATGTTCGAAGTGCTGCTGATACTTCCTCTAAAGACAAGGATGCAAGCTCTTAACACGTCCCCTAGTGTCTGGATCACTCTTTATGTTTGTTCGTTCGTTTGTGGATGAAAGCGGTACTAAACTAGAGCTTTAGTCCCTAAGGCGGTTTGAAGACTTCGCCAAAGGTTTTGAAGTAATTCGAGTCTCGATCCGATGTGATAGTTATAGGAACACCATGTAAGCGTACCACTTGGCTTACACATATATCAGCAAATTTATCCATAAGATAATCTAAGCGGACTGCTAGGAAATGGGCAGACTTAGTCAGGCGATCTACTATCACCCAGATGGAGTTGTGGCCACTTGACGTCCTTGGTAATCCTTGCATGAAATCCATCATCACATGGTCCCATTTTCACTCTGGTATATCACTGGTCTCTAAGGGTTTGAAACACTACGCTTAGATGTTGCGCAAGTTCTTCGGGTCCTTTAGAATATATCAGGATATCATCAATGAAGACAATCACAAATTGGTCCAAATAGGGCTTGAATACCCTATTCATTAGGTTCATGAATGCAGCTGGGGTAGGTAACCATACATGAAGGGGGAATTATTGCCGATTTCGCAACTGCACCTTACCAAATAAAAGAAAGGCACACAAAGTAAGAAATAAAAAAGGAATCTCATTATTATAAATCAAGTTATTCAATATTTGGAACAAATCCCGAAATTCAAAACTACCGGTTATCCAATAAAGACCTAAGATTCCTAATAATAAACCAAAATCGCCTACACGATTCGTTACAAACGCTTTTGACAAGCAGTCGCCGCACTAGGTCGTGTGAACCAAAACCTATTAATAGATAAGAACACATTCCAACTAATTCCCAAAAAAATATAAATTTGTATCAAATTCGAACTAGTAACTAATCCCAACATGGAAGTATTGAAAAAACTCATATAAGCAAAAAATCTCAAATATCCTTGATCATGAGACATATAATTGTCACTATAAAAAAAGAACCAAAATTCCAACAGTAGTAATTAATATTAACATAATAGAAGTAAGTGGATCTATTAAGTGACCGAACTCTAAAAAAAATCATTATTAATGGTCCAAGACCATACATATTGATAGATAAAACTTCTATTTATTTGCTGAATAGATAGATAGACCGAAAGTATCATAACTATACTTAACAAAGAAAATACTAGGAAAAGCCCATACGGCGAAGATTTTGTTGCCGTTGGAAAAGTAGAAGTCCCACTCCTATTAACATAGGAACTGGAAGTGGAATGAAGGGGATAATCCATGAATATTGATATGTATATTCCATAAAAACCCCTTTTTATTTTTAATTAATTCTTTATATTCACCGCTCTTATATCTTTTTATAGTTTCAATAAAAATCAAGATATGGAATACTTAAATAGAATTTTCTATTCTAATTATTCTGAATCTTTCTTCTTTAACCAATATTTCAAATATTCAAATCAAGAAGTTCGAATTGGTCAAATGATATGAATATGATCAAGTTACTATTTATATTTAAAATGAAATAAGACAATAATTCATTTTATTAATATTGAATATTAGGTAAAATTTTTATGGAAAATGAAGAAAAAAATTCAATTATTATACGTATTACGATAATTTCTATGCATAGAGCAAATAAAAATAACACCAAAATCGAGTAGTTAATACATTGCTTTATTTTGATAGAAATAATTAGGATGGTCCATACCAAAACAGGCGCAATAAAAAAGAACTCGTTTTTTATTAGTTCGTTTATTCATAATCATTAACTAATTCATGATAGAACTGATTATACTCATTCGAATAAAAGATATTTTTTCTTTGTAGAAAACGCTAGAATATCCCACACTTTTCTTTCAATACCAGGGAGAAGAAATAGAATTAAAAGAAAAGACGAAATTACTAAGATAACTTTTCGAAAATCATGTATTTTTTGATTAACTACTAGTTTAATTCAAATTTAAAAATAAAAAAAATGTGTACTCGTTCTTTTCTTTTCTTTTGAGTTTGACCAACTAATAAAAAACTAAAGTAATTTCAGTAATTTGGAATTTTTTAGGTAAGGATTGGTTTTTTTTTGAACTTTTCGGTGTATTTTGTTACATGTATAAATATAGCACGACGAAAATAGACAGAGATATAAAAAAGAAAAAAATGGAATTGTTTGACCAATAGATGTCTTTCACATTCAACTCAGAGAAATGAATAACTTTTTTTTCAAATTTTTAATGGCAGTTCCAAAAAAAAGTACTTCTATATCAAAAAAACGTATTCGTAAAAACATTTGGAAAAAGAAGGTATATCGGGCAGCGTTGAAAGCTTTTTCCTTAGCGAAGTCTCTTTCTACCGGGAATTCAAAAAAGTTTTTTTTGTACGACAATTAAAATAGTCAAACACTAGATTAACTAATCTTAATCTGAAAATGATACTTTAAAAAAAAAAAAAAAAAAAAAAAAAAAAAAAAAAAAAAAAAAAAAAAAGATACAAGGTTTCACTCTTTTTTGAATATGTTTTATCCGGTGGGGATTTTATTTTCCTCATCGGTACAATTATCTGTCATATCATCATAATAAATAATAAAATTACAAAAAAAGTTTTTTCTTAGACAAAATGTTCAGTTCAGGCCAATATCGAATTAGTTTTCGAAATCCTAAATAAAATTCTTTACATGACGAAAAACCAACCTAAGGCCTAAGGGTTAATATAAAGCTCTACAAATAGTTAAATAAAAAGATTTTGAATGTCACACTGTACTGTGATCCATAAAAAGACTTTTTTTGTTCATTGATAAAAAAAGTGCATCTTCGATTTCTAAAATCAGATAAATGAGAAATTTATTTTAAAATTAAAAAATGAAATGATAATAAAGATTTTTATGGGGAACGCTTCAATCCATATTGAAACGAAAACGAGTTTTTTCATCACTTTGAATGAGAAAAAAAATACTGAATTGACTCCTTCAATCTCGACGATTAAATAATAATTAGATTATTATTATTTCGAGTACGCCGCTATGGTGAAATCGGTAGACACGCTGCTCTTAGGAAGCAGTGCTAGAGCATCTCGGTTCGAGTCCGAGTGGCGGCATGGCATGGCATCTTCTAAAACAAATGGAATAAGTCCTATAATAAATTCAATTCCCGATTTCAATTCCGTAGAATTGGTTTATCCCACTTTTTCATTTTAATAAAAAAAAATTTATGATATTTTCCACCTTAGAACATATATTAACTCATATATCCTTTTCGATCATTTCAATAGTAATTACTATTTTTTTGATAAGCTTATCGGTCGATGAAATCGTAGGACTATATGATTCGTCAGAAAAAGGCATGATAGCTACTTTTTTCTGTATAACAGGATTATTAGTCACTCGTTGGATTTATTCGGGACATTTCCCGTTAAGTGATTTATATGAATCATTAATTTTCTTTCATGGAGTTTCTCCGTTATTCATATGGTTCCGTATTTTAAAAAACAGAAAAATTATTTAAGCACAATAACCGCGCCAAGTACTATTTTTACCCAAGGCTTTGCTACTTCGGGTCTTTTAACTGAAATGCATCAATCCGAAATAGTAGTACCTGCTCTCCAATCCCAATGGTTAATGATGCATGTAAGTATGATGATATTGGGCTACGCAGCTCTTTTATGTGGATCATTATTATCAGTAGCTCTCTTAGTCATTACATTGCGAAAAGCCATAAGGGTTTTTAGTAAAAAAAACAATCTTTTAAATGAGTCATTCCTTTGTCGAGATCCAATACATGAATGAAAAACGTGTTTTAACCGCTTCTTTTGTTCTTCTCGAAATTATTACAGGGCTCAACTGATTCAACAACTAGATCAGTGGAGTTATCAGTATTATTAGTCTAGGGTTTATCTTTTTAACCATAGGTATTCTTTCAGGAGCAGTATGGGCTAATGAGGCATGGGGGTCATATTGGAATTGGGACCCAAAGGAAACTTGGGCATTTATTACTTGGACCCTATTTGCGGTTTATTTACATACTCGAACAAATAAAAATTGGGAAAGTTTAAATTGCGCAATTGTGGCTTCTATAGGCTTTCTTATAATTTGATATGCTATTTTGGGGTGAATTTATTAGGAATAGGATTACATAGTTATGGTTCATTTAATTTACATTAAGATCGAATTAAATTCAAAAAAATCCCGACAAATACAAACATAGAACAAGCCAAGCCTATATAGAAATAGAATAGAAAAATAAGTGAGAATAGAAGATAAGAAAACTTCCTACTTCATGTGAGCTGTCCGAGAACCATTTGAATCACTACAATACTTGATTCAAAAGGTTCTCATAAGACCAAAATATCTGTTTACAATTCCAATTTTTTTTTACTTAATAGAAAAAAGACTTTTTTTTCATTGTACAACGAACAATATTAAAAAAAATAATAGGATTACTTTTTTTATTTTTTCTTTTTATTGATGAAAAGCTATTGATAAAAATAATTAGATATAATAGCTTCGACTTTGTCAACAGATAGTGAAAGAACGAAATCTGGATAAATACCAATAGCTATTATTGGTAGAAGAATAGAGATGGAAACAAATAACTCTCGCGGCCCAAAATCAAAAAAATAAGAGTTTGGAACATTAAATAACTTTGTATCCATAGAACATTTGGCGTAACATAGATAATAAATAAATAGGAGTTAATATCATTCCAATTGCCATTACAAAAGTAATTAGTATTTTTGGCATTAAAAGATATTGTTGGCTGGTAATTATTCCAAAAATACTATCAATTCTGCAAGAAAACCACTCATACCTGGTAATGCAAGGAAGCCATTGATAAGATACTAAACATCGTGAATATTTTTGGAAGGTGGATAGCCATTCCCCCATTTCGTCGAGATAAACAAGACGTATTCGATCATAACTCGTTCCTGCCAAGAAAAAGAGCAGCGCCGATAAATCCATGAGAGATTATTTGTAAAATGGCTCCATTGAGTCCCGTATCAGTTATTGAGCCAATTCCAATAATTATGAAACCCATATGAGATACAGAGGAATAGGCTATTCTTTTTTTAAATTACGTTGACCAGGAGATGTTAAAGCTGCATAGATTATTTGATTGCGCCTACTATAATCAACCAGGGAGAAAATATAGAATGAGCATGAGGTAATAATTCCATATTGATTCGAACCAACCCATATGCTCCCATTTTTAATAAAAATTCCGGCTAGAAGCATACAAGTACTATAATGTGCCTCTCCATGGGTGTCTGGTAACCATGTATGTAAGGGCATAATCGGTAATTTAACAGAAAAAGCAATAAGAAATCCAATATAGAGTATTATTTCCAGTGCCACCGGATACGATTGATTAGCTAATGTTTCCAAATTTAATGTTGGTTCGTTGGAACCATATAAACCAATACCCAGAACCCCTATTAATAGAAAAATGGAACCTCCCGCAGTGTACAAAATAAATTTTGTAGCGGAATACAGACGTTTCTTTCCCCCACATCGCTAGAAGTAGATAAATGGGAATTAATTCTAACTCCCACATGATGAAAAAAAGTAAAAGGTCTCGAGAAGAAAATGATCCTATTTGACCGCTGTACATTGCTAACATCAGGAAATGGAATAATCGGGAATCTCGAGTAACTGGCCGAGCCGCTAAAGTAGCTAAAGTGGTGATAAATCCCGTCAGTAAAATAGGTCCTATGAAAGTCCATCTATTCCCAATCTCAGTAAAAATCAAAAAAATTAATCCATTTATAATCCTCTGTTAATTGGGTTAATGGATCGTTCAATTGGAAATGATAACAGAATGTATAGGTAGTTAAAGTGAGCTCTAAAGTGCATATGCATATAGTATACCACCTTATTACCTTATTTCCTCTATGAGGTAGAAAGAAAAATTAAAGAACCTGCGAATATCGGCAAAAGTACAATTATTGTTAACCAAGGAAAATAATTCGTGATAAAGACAAGATACACTTGACAAAAAAACCCGTACTCAATAAAGAAAAAAGAATAATATATTATCTATTTTCGAGCACGGGTTTTTGTCGGTAAAAAAAATCAATTGTATTCAAAATGTATTTACGTGGTTTTTTCTGGAACGTATTAATACGCTAGACCCATGCTTCGAGTTGTTTCATGCCATAAATAAACTCGAACGCTCAAAAAATCCGTTGGACAGGCGGATTCACATCTCTTACAACCGACACAGTCCTCTGTTCTTGAGCAGAAGTAATTTGCTTAGCTTTACATCCATCCCACGGTATCATTTCTAATACATCTGTTGGGCAGGCTCGCACACATTGAGTACATCCTATACATGTATCATAAATCTTTACTGAATGTGACATCGGATCTATAAGTTTTTGAATGTCATCAATTTTCGATCTAGTAAACTTGTAAATGGATCATATATTTAGACACTAGATGAATCAATGAATTTTACCATAATTTTTCTAATCAATCTAATTCCGGATCGAGTCATGAGATTGGCCCAAGATACTTTGATTTTTTACGTTTTCTCAAACCTACGTAATACATACTAATCTCAAACCTACGTAATACATACTAATTTGAATTGATGAATATTCGAATTTCTATAATTAATAATATATAATTAATTAATACTACTTATTTATTAATTAATACTACTTATTTATTCATTTATTCAACAAATTCGATTGATTGATACGAGTTGATTTTCTGTTACGATAAATTGACGAAACAATAGCTAACCCAATAGCTGCTTCGGCGGCTGCAATAGCTATAACAAAAATGGAGAAAATATCTCCTTTTAATTGTCGACTATCAAAAAAATCTGAAAATGTTACAAAATTTATATTAACCGCATTGAGGATAAGTTCAAGACACATAAGGGCCCTAACCATATTTCGACTCGTGATCAATCCATAGATACCAATAGAAAATAAATAGGCACTCAAAACAAGTACATGTTCGAGTATCATTGACCAGCTCCTTATTAATTTGGATTCATTTCAATATGAACAAGAATTCAACGTATTCAATTGACTATAATATAACAAGTACAAAACAAAGGAATAGATTGATATTTGGTAATGGATCAAAATAAAGAATTTTTATTTTATACATGAACAGTTTTCAAATATTTTTGAAGATAAATGGATTTGATAACCGAAAACAAAGTTGAATTTTGATTGCTAGTAATAGTTATAAAGATTTATCATTGACGAGCAACAGCAATTGCACCTATCAAAGCAACTAAAAGAATTATGGAAATGAGTTCAAATGGAAGAAAAAATCTGTTGATAAATGAATTCCAATTTGTTGACTATTACCTATCAAATCTTGCTCGATAATCTGGTTTGACTTTGTCGTCCAGATAATCCCGTACCAAGACGTATCTAAAATAGTAGTCATTAGTGAAACCAAAATACTTGTACAAACCAACGAAGTAATCCCATCTCCAACAGTCCAAAGATTCAAATCTTTGTAATATTCTGAACCATTCATGAACATCACAGCAAATAGAATTAAAACGTTTATAGCTCCTACATAAATAAGGAGCTGCGCAGCCGCTACAAAATGGGAGTTTGATAGAATATAAAATAAGGATATACAAACAAGAACCAATCCCAAGGAAAAGGCAGAATAAATTGGATTGGTAAGTAATACCACTCCTAGACTTCCTAATATAAGACCTGATCCCAGAAAAACTAAAATAAAATCATGTATTGGTCCAGGCAAATCCATTATTATATGTAAAAGAGAAATAAATTGAAATGTTTTTCATGATTTTATTGACTCGACAAGGAATTTTTTTAGGATATGCTCCTAATTGCATTTAATTCAAATCGAATGGATTAAAAATGGGTCTAGGTCCAATTAGTGGACCAATATAATATGGTTTTCTCTTTACCCAAAAATAAAAAAAGGGTAATTTAGCTCAAAACTGAAATTATATTATTAGATTCCATTTTCAATCTAACTTTAATCGTACTTTTTACCAACTAATCAACAGTTAATTGGAATTTATAGTTATTGACCAACAAAAAAAATAAAGAACTCATTCCTGTAGATTAGATCAAATTGAACCCTACTAATTGGTGGAGATTCCTCTTTAATCAAAAATCAAAGGGTTTTCATTTATTTTATTATTATTTGAGGCGAATTCGAAATTGTTCGAATTGTATAATCGTTAATTACTGACATTGGTAAACGACCCAATGCGATTTGATTATAATTCAATTCGTGACGATCATAAGTAGAAAGTTCATATTCTTCAGTCATTGATAAACAATTTGTTGGACAATACTCAACACAGTTACCACAAAAAATACAAATTCCGAAATCAATACTGTAATTAAGCAAGCGTTTCTTTCGTATACCAGTTTCCAATTTCCAATCAACAACAGGTAGATCTATAGGACATACACGAACACATACTTCACAAGCAATGCATTTATCAAATTCAAAATGGATTCGGCCGCGGAAACGCTCAGATGTAATTAATTTTTCATAAGGATATTGAATAGTTACAGGTAAACGATTTGCGTGAGATAAGGTAATCATGAACCCTTGACCAATGTACCTTGCAGCTCGTACTGTTTGTTGACCGTAATTCATGAACCCAGTTACCATAGGGAACATATCGTAAAGATCTATGAATAATTTTATGTTTGTTTCTTTCTCTTGTTTGATATTTGAGAGAAGTCGTAAATCGAGAATATCCTAGTCCTTTTCTTTCCTTTACAATGAAAGGAGTTGGAAAGAAGTTGTTAATAATAGATTACCGAGAGAAATGGGTAAAAGAAATTTCCATCCAAGATTTAATAATTGGTCTATTCTTAGTCTAGGTAAAGTCCATCTTGTTGTGATAGAAATAAACAAGAACAAATAAGTTTTAGCTAATGTAATAAAAATACCAATTGTCGTTCCAAAGACTCTACCTACTTTATTTATTTCAAATAGCTCAGGAACGAATATGTAAGGAATAGAGATATTCCAACCCCCTAAGTAAAGAACTGTTACAAATAACGAAGAAACTAATAGATTTAGATAGGAAGCAACATAAAATAACCCAAATTTGATACCCGAATATTCGGTTTGATAACCTGCTACTAATTCTTCCTCTGCTTCTGGTAAATCGAAAGGTAATCTCTCACATTCTGCTAGGGAAGAAATTAGAAAAATGAAAAACCCTATAGGTTGACGCCACAAATTCCATCCCCAAAAACCATATTTGGACTGGGCCTCAACTATATCAACTGTACTTGAACTGTTAGATAATCATAGTCGATGATAACATCACTGTTCCCATCGCTATTTCAGAACCGTACGTGAGATTTTCACCTCATACGGCTCCTCGAGGGCCATCAATAAATCTAAGGACCGAATTGATATTATTTATATTGATATGTTTGTAGTATAATACTATATATCGATATAGATTGGAAATGAAATATATATTCTATATAGATAGAGTCAAAACCTATCGGAAGGTCCTGAATTAGACCAATGGAATTCTGTCTGCTATAATAACTAAAAAGCACTTCTGAATTGATCTCATCCTTTAATAATTTGAATTTTTCTTTGTTGAGTAATAACTTAATCCTTCAATAAAATACTCTTTCTAGAAATATTAATAGATATTTCAACCCATTCTTTTTGATTACGAAAAAAAAAATTATACATTAGTTCCTGAAAAATACCACGTTATCCCTATGAATATAGGAAAGAAGAAAAAGATCTTTTTTTTTTCGTTCCTATTCTTCTTTCTGAAAAAGGGGGGTTTCAAAAAAAGGATTATTTCGTTCCTGATAGTCATTTTTGAATCTGTGGATAGGAGCATACTCTGAATCGGAATTGTGGGTAGTACTACTTGATCATTTCTACTAACTTAAAGTCCCAATTATTATTCTTTTTATCTTATGTAAAAATTCTTTTTGGATAATTTACATAAAAGATCTCCATTACTAATCCTTTATGTATTTTGGTGTTCCTAACCATCCACTGATTTTTGCTCAATCACCCGTTATGGTAATACATAGAAACCATAGTGAAAACTCTATACGGTTGATCTTTTGAGTTGAGCCCGCTTCAAGCCAGGATGACTAATCAACCAATCTTGGGGTAAAAGTCTTGCTTATATTTACTTTTTTTTTTTGTACGTAGGAAATGAGACTCCATTTTTTTACTGCTAATTTCTAAGCTGTTTTCTTTCACTCATACAACTATCTGATTTAGGTCATCAAACTGAATGATGAATAAAAAAAGGAGATATCTATTCAATTTCTTTTCGAAAAAAAAAAGGAATAAAGAAAAGAAAAGTTTCTGTTTTAACGAATCACACGTAGAGATATTGATAACACACAAAGAGTTAATGGTATTTCATAACTAATCGATTGAGCAGCGGCTCGTAGACCACCTAAAAAAGAATATTTATTATTTGATCCATATCCTGACATAAGAAGTCCAATGGGAGCAATACTGGAAATGGCAATCCATAAAAAAACACCGATATTGAGATCAGATAAAACAAGGTGATAACTAAAAGGAATTACTGAATAACTTAGTAAAATGGATATAACTGCTATGGATGGTCCTATACTGAATAAACGAGTATCTCCTCGAGATGGAAAAAGATTCTCTTTGAAAATAAGTTTTGTCCCATCTGCTAAAGCTTGAAGAATTCCCAAAGGACCGGCGTATTCGGGACCAATACGTTGTTGTATTCCTGCGGATATTTCTCTTTCTAACCACACAATTACGAGTACACCTATTGTGATTCCCAATACAAGAGTCAAAATAGGTAAAAACATCCCTATGATTCCATAGACTTCTTTTAAAGATTCCAATCTAGAAAAAGAATTTAGATCTTGTACTTCTGTTGTATCAATTATCATTTTAACGATCAACTTCTCCCATAATGATATCTATGCTACCTAGTATTGTCATAATATCGGCCAATTTCATTCTTTTAACTAACTGAGGAAGAATTTGCAAATTGATAAAACCAGGTGGACGAATTTTCCACCTCCAAGGAAAACCACTCTGATCTCCTATTAAAAAAATTCCCAATTCTCCCTTTGGGGCTTCAACTCTTACATAAAGTTCTTGCTTCGGCAATTCAAAAGTAGGAGAAGGTTTTTTACTAATGAATCGATATTCAAAATCATTCCATTCCGGATCCCTTTCTCTAGCAAAGCACCGGGTTTCTAAATTCTCATAGGGCCCCCTGGAATTCCTTCCAGAGCTTGTTGAATAATTTTTATAGATTCCCTCATTTCACCGATTCGGACTAAATAGCGAGCTAATGAATCTCCTTCTTTTTGCCAATGGATTTCCCAATCCAATTCGTCGTAACATTCATAATGATCAACTTTACGAAGATCCCATTGGATTCCGGAAGCTCGTAGCATTGGTCCCGATAAACCCCAATTTATTGCTTCTTCTGGACCAATAATGCCTACTCCCTCAACTCGTTCTAAAAAAATAGGATTTCGCGTAATAAGTTTTTGATATTCAGAAACCGCTGTTAAAAAATAATCACAGAAATCCAAACATTTATCTATCCATCCATAAGGTAGATCGGCCGCTACTCCTCCGATACGAAAATAATTATGCATCATTCTCATACCGGTGGCAGCTTCGAATAGATCATATACTAATTCTCTTTCTCTGAAAATATAGAAAAAGGAGTCTGTGCACCAATATCTGCCATAAAGGGGCCAAGCCATAACAGATGAGAAGCTATACGACTCAACTCTAACATAATTACTCTGATATAACTGGCTCTTTTAGGTACTTGAATATTTCCCAACTGTTCTGGTCCATTTACGGTTATTGCTTCTGTGAACATAGTAGCTAAATAATCCCAACGTGTTACATAAGGTAGATATTGTATAACTGTTCGATTTTCCGCAATTTTTTCCATTCCTCTGTGTAAATAACCTAATATTGGTTCACAATCAATAACATCTTCACCATCTAGAGTAAGGATGAGCCGAAGAACACCATGCATTGATGGGTGGTGAGGTCCCATATTGACTATCATGAGGTCTTTTCTTGTAGTTGTTACATTCATAGGTTATTCCTCGATTCATTCTTTCATGAATTGCTGAAAATGAAAAGAAGTTCATTAAAATTCAAGATCGAATAAAAAAATAAAAGAATTCAAATTCCTTTTTCACTTAACGAGTTTTTGACTCCCGAATATCCAGCTGACTAATTAATTCTTTATAACGTATTCTATTTTTCTTTGACAAATAAGACAGCAGTCGTTGGCGTTTTCCCAGGATTTTACGTAAACCTCTCTGAGATAAATAATCTTTTCGGTGCAATTCCAAATGTGAAGTCAGTCTTCGTATCTTATTGGTGAAACGAAATACTTGAAATTCAATGGACCCCCTGTTTTCTTCTTTTTCTTCTTGTGAAATAACTGAGATGAATGAATTTTTTACCATAAAACGGATTTTCTATCCTCTTTTTTTTTTAATGGATTTTACTGATCAGTAAGAATAATGCTAGTCATTTTAATTTGGTATACACAATAATCTTAATTTCTTTATGAACTCCTAATTTTATCAAATAAAATGAATCAATCCAATTTGCTTTTCAATTTTATTCGTATAGGAATAGGAAAGGGTGATATATTTCTACATTTAGAAAAGAGAAAAAAATTTTGGATCGAAATCTAATAATAAATAAAAAAAGAAAAAAATAAGAAGATTCCGTTAATTATTTATAGATCTATTGGATATTGATAAGTGCATTGAATTAGTATTCATGTATCAGACTGGAAGGTAAGACAATACATAGGTGCAACTCCTTTTTTCATATACCATACATATATGGTACAGAATATATATGAAAAACGCATAATTAACAAATTTGCAATCGTGGATACATATGTATCCTTATCATAGTGAAGCGGCCCCCATTATTGGTATCAAACGAATATCGATTCATACAAGATAAATCTTCTAATCGATAATTAGGCCAAAGAAAGAACTTTAATTTAATTAGTTTCTTTTTATCAAAATGTTTTCTTTTATACAAAAATTCACCCCAGTTTTTTACGTTGTTGCAAAATACTGGATTTTTATGAATACCATTTCTCTTCCTCGAATTGAAACAAATTAGAATTCTTAATTCTCTACGTCTTTTAGTGGATAAAACCTTTTCGGGAACAAACAACAAATCATAATCATTTTTGTATCTATTTTCAGCCATTTTTGGATGTCTTGCAATGGATTTATCCAAATTAATCTTAGCAACATAGCTTTTTTCTCGGTATATTTGATTAATTTTGGGCTTACTCTTATGAAACAATGAAATATTTAGACTTTGATACATAATCAATTGTCCATCATTTTTTATAGACAAACGAATTGGTTCGATAATTAATATACCCTTTTTCATTAATTCTGTAAGAGTTAAATCCTTTTGAATAATCAAAATATCTAAACTCATTTCTCCCCTTTGAATAGAGGATATAGCAATTTCTCTTGGATTTCTTAGTCTAAGTAGGAGACAATATATTTTGATATTATTGATCATTCTTTGATTTAAAGAATCATCCCATCTCAATTGAAAACGTAAATACCTTTTTAGGAAAAAATCAAGCTCTACTTCCGTGTTGTTCTTATATTCTTTTTTTCTTTCTACGTTTTTTCATATCGGAGCTTGCATAATCTTCTCCAATATCTTTTTCTTGGTTTGAGAAAAGTGATCCAAGATTCGCTTGATTTTGTGCATCTGATTCAAGATTATCTCGAATTGCGGATTCTTTTTCTTCTTGATTTCGATTCTCTAATTCAATCGATTTTTTTTCATTCGAAAATAGAAAAAGATTCCTTTTGTTCTTTCTAGTGATGTTTTTATTTTCACTAACATTTTCATTAAAATTTAAAAGAAGTAGTTGGATTGGTATGATCCACGGTTTCATAATATATGTATTATAAAGGATCACAAATTCTGGAAAGAACAAAAGGTTTAGATTTGATATGGGACGACTTAGTATTTCTTCATTCATTGCCATCCAATCAAAAAGATCTTTTTTTTGTTGGATGCCATAATTCCTCCATTTTGGGAAATTTTAAGAAAAAAAAAGACCTTTTTGATCCATTTTTTCAATTATTTGATAATTATTAAACCCAGTCTTAGTATTTTTATTACCATTGGTATCGATATCAATCCAGGACTCAATATTGACTTTATTTCGAAGACAAAAATCGAAAATTCTCCAATCCAAATATTTTCTATCTGTAAATTTATCTAGATTTAGAATATCATCATCTTCTAAATTAATAGGATAATACCTCCTGGCATATTAATTAATTTACCTTTTTTATATATGGAATTATAAGAAATCTCTTGTTTATTATTTAAACGTAATGGTGATACATAAATATGTGAATCCTTCTTATTTTCATAATTAATCGATTTATATGAGAAAAGGTCATATCCATAGTATTTTTGAAGGTTATATTTTGAATTTGATAATGAATTTAATTCAAAATTATTTAATTTTTTGTAATCAATTAATATTAATCGATCTTTTTCATCTGAATGCCTTTTGTTTAAATCTTTATTTTGCACTATACGTGTTTGATTGAATCTATTTCGCCATTTGTGTGGTACTAATCGATACCATCTAATCGGAGATAAATCATATTGATAATGACCCCTTAACCAGTTTTTCCATTGAATCATTTCCGAATTCAAAATATTTTTATGTTTTAATTCAGGATAAAAAAAATTCCTTGTGTTTCAAAATAATCCTTTATCTCATTCTTAAGAAAAAATATGTTCCGTGATATTGAAGGACATATCTTAACTTATACAAATTACAAAATTGCGTTTGATATAATTGGTAAAATACATATGCTTGTGAGAAGGAGGATAATAAAATCTTTGAATTTTTATTACTAATAGCAGAAATTGATTTTTTTTTAGTCCAAATAAAACGAATTGTATTTTTATTTGTTTTAGCTATTTTTCTTTATTTGTTTCATTATTGTAAATGTATTTATCGATCATTTTTGTTGAATTATCAAAAAAAGTTGTGTAGTGATCCTCGGACTATTAATGATACAGATAAGTATATCTATGTATATCCTTTCAATTACAAATTTGAAAAAGAATATGATTTACGGATTAATCGAACATTTATTCTTTTGAATTTCTTTAATTTCTGCCAAATATTTTTTATTGATGCTAATAGTTTAGTAGGATAACTTATTTTATTAGAACTAATATTTATATTGATTTCCGGAATTAAAAATCCTTTTTTCTTATCTTTTGTAATTTTTTCTATTTGATTCCTGATTGTGCTGGTTCTATCATCCAGATCTTTCATTTTTTTTTCTGTCAATGAAGAATCTGTCAAATCCATAAATCGAATTTGAATGGACGATTCATTAATCATCCCATTACTGATTACCCCATTTTTTTCTTTTTTAGTTTCACTCAATTCATCTATTTTTCTTAATCCAAATAATTGAATTGGGTTTCTTTTGGAAAGTTCTTTTATTATTCCTTTTAAAAATAGAATGGTTTTCATGACCGATTTTTTCTTTCTTTTTTTGAAAGGTTTAAAAAAGATTTATTCTTTCTTTTAAAACCTGTATAACTAAAAAAGGATTCTTTTGTAATTTTATAATTTTTTTTCTGAGTTCTTTAAAAATGGGTTCAAAAAAATGAACGTTGTTTTCTGGGATAACCAAAAGGAACTTCAGTTTCCATTCCCCAAACTGTTAAAAAACAAAAATCGTTTTTTTGCTCTTTATTTCTCAGCGGATCTTTCTGGGGGGGTAGCACCTTAGATCTGTGCCAAGGTTTAAGGTAAAAAAGGAAATAGGATCTTTATCTGAATACCGTCTGTAAACCAATTTGTTGGAAATTCGGTTTCTGATAATTGAACACCATTATAGGTGCATTTAACATGCATTTCTCTATTCCAATCTTTTAAGTCCTCAGACCACTCGGGAAATTGAAATAATAACATACGGGCTAGATTTTTAGCTATTATCGCTGAAGGGAATAGAATATATTTTCTAAGAAAAGATTGGGTTATTAATAGGGATCCTCTTATTGCTTGAGCAAATAAAACTCTATCCCAGGTTTGCGCTATTTCTATTCGTGCTTTCTCTTGTCTTTTGTATTCTTCTCTTTTTTCTTCCTCTTTTTTTTTCTCATTTTCTTTTTTCTTTTCCTCGGTATAATCCGAAATTCTGAATTCTGTTGTTTTTTTATACATCCATTTTTTTCAAAATGAATTTTATCATCCCGGAGATATCAAAAGAAAAAAAGGGGTTTGCCTATTCTGTCCAAAAAAAGAGGAGAATGCACATTTGCTTGAAACAATTCACAAATAACTGTTTTACGTCTTTGAGCACGCATAGAGCCTTTGATTATGTCTCGACGAAAATCTGATTGTTGTGAATAACGTATGAAAGTCACTTCGTCGGCTTGATCAAGATTATTAGTATTTTTGCTATTAGCATCAGTATTTTGCTCGTTATCAGTAAAAATTAGTACATGTTTGTTTTTTCTGGAACGAATCTGATGATCCTCTGCCACGATTTCTTCGTTTTCTCCCTCCTGTTGTTCCAAATCGTTAATTAATTTGTATGACCATGAAGGAACTTTTTACTTATTTCTTTTTATTCCAATAGATTTTTTTTTTTATTCTTTTAGTCTTGGGCTCAGTTATAACTGCGTTGAAGAAAATTTTCAAAATTTTTATTTGATCTTCTGAATTAATTTTTCCTTGTTCCGTTTCTGTAAATGGAAATAAAGAAAGTTTTTTTTCTGTTGATAATGAATTTTTATCAAATGCATCCATTTTTTCTTCAAATTTTTCCTGATCAGTAGTAAAAAGTATACTATGAATCTTATTTATCCAACCTGTCTCGATGTAATTTTTTATCGACATTTTATTCAGGATTTGGGATGAAAAAAAAATTTGACCCTTCCACGACAGGGCCCATTCAAAAAAGGGATCATATATTTTAGGCAAGTATTCTTTTTTATTTTCATCATTACACAATCTAGTTCTTTTTTCGAATACATCTAGAGTAATGGATCCTTTATTTAGAGTTTCCATTCGATTTCGAAATTTTTTGCTCAAGTTGTTCTTTTTTTGGTCATTGGTATAAATCCAATGATCATACAATTCATCAGAGGGTAGTTTTTCTCTTGTCAACAAAGAAATTTTTTCTTTCTATCATTTCCAAGAAAGTTGACAAACTGGGGGGATACGTAAAAAGATATTCTTTCTTTTCCATTGTTTCGACATATATAAAAAAAATATTGTGACACTTCATTTCTTACGGCATTTTCAAAGTGATTGTTTTTTATATATCGCAATGGACGATTCCATCGTTTATAGTCGAAAAGAAGAGTGACAAGAGGTTTTCAAACCATAAATAAAATGGATCTTCTTTAAATATTTCTAACTTCGAATTCTCTTTATTTTTATTCCTATCCATATAAGAAGTTTTATAAACTTGGCTATCTTTATAGAATGTCTCTTGAAAGTTGAATTCATCCCTTTTTTTCCTTTTCATTCACTCGGATCTCTTCCCTTTCATCGATTTTGTCCGGATCCTCCTTTTCTTCCGAAAAAAGAGAAGGATCTTCTTCGGTGGATCCCTCTTGTTCCTGTTTAGTCCCCTTCGTTTCGAAAGTTGTTTCTATTTCTACATCTGTTTCTTCCTCGCCTTCCCCCTTTCTTCCGTTTCTGAGGTTTCTTTGAATTTTTTTAGTAACAATGGGTGACGGTATTCTGCCTAAATAGTAAACACAGGTAATAAATAAGAGAATACTAAAGATTCGAGCCATAGAATTTCTCAATTCTGACACAAGGTACTTATTCGATCGAATGTACTTATTCGATCGAATAGAATTATTTTGCTGTATCCAGACTAATACCAATTCAACCCATTTCATGAAAAAAATGTGACCAATTAACCAACCAACAAAACTACTTGTTACAAATAACATCTTGTTGTTGCATCGAAACATATAAATGTTGACTAATCTGGCTAACATTGAACTTGGTAAAATGAAATGGTTGAATAATTGAAAAATGAGATTATTCAGGAATACACATTGAATGCTAAGATTACGCATTGAATTTCTGGTAGTAGATCCATAATCAAAAAAGTGTTTGTGATTGTTCCAGAAGAAATGAAACAAAAGATACGGTAGAGCTAGGACAGTTATTGTATGAGGTCTACCCAATGCTAGATGCAGAGGCGCATAATAGATCGATATGAACATCATGAGCTGTCCCGCAATAAAACCCGTTGTTGCTGATACCTTCTTCTCGGTTCCTTCTTCTCCTTCTTCCAGAACCCGAGCTCGGAGAAGGAAGAGATAAGAGGGCCCTATGGAGAATGTGGTCAGA
>CM027861.1:13299908-13349908 GCA_016097605.1 Eucalyptus guilfoylei | reverse complement strand
AAAAAAAAGTTACAGACATTAGTTTTTTCAATTATAAACAAATTAAACATTAAAAAGCTTAAATCAATCACCTAAATGGACTCGCTTCTACTAAACAGCTACTCTATTAAAGTTGTTTCTTAAAACATAATTTACCTAATAGTCCTTGCATTTCCTCAAAAGTCTTTAGGTTAAATTACTTTGCATTTTTTCAAAGTTGCTTTGCAATATGTTTTTAAAATATATTTTACCAAATATTATTTGTATTTCAAAAAAATTATTTAATTTAATGGCCTTTTGCATTTTTCGAGAGACATCCCTAAAATCGAACCAAACCTACCCTTAACGCATCTTGTTAGCTTTATTTGGAAAAAAAAAGTATTTTCTTTTAGATTCCAAGTAAATAATTACGGGCTTTGTCTTTTCCACTACTATATCATCCAACTTCCGACTTCATCTATTGGCTCTTCTTAATGTCCGACAGCTCTCTCGCTCCAGTTAATGCAGCTAATCATATTTCCACGTATAAAATATTGCTGATGCATCTTCGTCCATTAGATTATTTCCATTTGGTCATCTAACCATGATAGTTTACAGCTATTTCCAATTGTTAATTGCTTCAAAAGTGTCATGGGACATGGAAAAACAGAGGCATCTCATTCCTTCCATTATCTTCCCATTCTTGGTCCTGTCCTAACTTAGAAGCTCTCAGGGCTTCAGCTGCATCAGGTCTCTGGCCTCGAATCCTTGATAATTATGGAAACACACTGGATTAGTGACTACCAATTAAGAATGAAAAGAGAATAATGAAAATGGAAGGAGAGAGAGAGAGGCGGAGAGAGAGAGAGAGAGAGTTTACAGCAACGCGCCAGGAGGGGAGAGTGAGATGGGTATCTGTGGATATACAGAAGGAACAAAGAGTGATGAGACAAGAGATGCAAGAGAATGGACTGCTCGCGCTCTCAGTCACTGAGTCCCAACAACTAACAACACCACGCCACTCGCCCCACCTTAGTTGTTGCCAAAACCCTCTTGACCCCACCTTTTCTTTGTACTCAGTATTAACATTTAACTCTCTCCCTCTCTCTCTCTCTCTCTCTCTCTGTTCTGATATCTTGAAGCTTGGCCAGAAGAAAAAACACGCGATTGACTTTATTCAAAATGGTCCATTTCTTGGACCAGTTTCTTTTGTGGCCATTTAAGTGGATACTTCTATGATGCCTTCTTTTGGGCTCTAAAGAATGGAGTTTTAGCTGTGTTTGGTTGGTTCTAATGCAGATGCGGTCGTTATTTAAATGAGAGTATATTTTCAGTTCCATAAATTCCCCCAGTAGAATTGGTTATTTGTGACTTTCTTCATGCTGGGAATAACTTATGGAAAGAGAAAAAAAAAAATCACTTTTGTTGCATTGAACGAAAACCAACCTTTTGTTTTGTCTTTGTGGAAAGCTCAATGAGTATAGTCACAGGAAACAATCAAAAGGGTGGGAAAAAAAACAAAAGAAAAAGTTGTTATTGAGCATGAAAAAGAAAAAGTTAAAGCTAAGGCAACAAAGCAAAGTAGTGTGGGTTCTGTACTGTCTTGGCTTGTCCCCCACTGAACACAGTCTCTCTCTCTCTCTCTCTCTCTCTCTCACACAAACACAAATTGGGCTTTTTATTTATAAAATTAAAGAAATTCTTTTGGCTTTTGTTTGGTGCTTCCCATAGATATGTCTGTCTGCTGCTACTTCTGCTCCCTCATAACAGTACCTGCAAATGGAGGAGGAATCACTATATGAGTTCCTCGTTATTATTTGCTTCGCCTCCTTTTTTCCCTTCTCATCTTCCACTTACTCATTTTTGTCCAAACACTTCATCCCTCTTAATCATGATTTGAACTCATTTCCCAGTTTCACGCCCACCTGATTGCTCAAAGGTTTCATATTTCTTGATGTTCCACTCTCCTCTCGGCAAAAAAGCTGGATTTTTAGTTGAGCTTGTGTGGAACATCAATTGGAAGGAAAGTGGGTGTTCATGGAAATTGATCTAAATCATGCAGTGAGTGATGTAGAGAACGCCGGCAATGCATGTTGTGATGGGCATTGTGAGAAGGGCAATGGTTGTCTCCACTGTTTGTCTTCCACTTCTTCCAACTCTTCATCATCATCATCCTCATCCGCTGTGCCTTGCTCAATCTACTCTGAGCTGTGGCATGCTTGTGCTGGACGACTCACCTCACTGCCCAAGAAAGGAAATGTGGTCCTGTACTTCCCACAGGGCCACTTGGAACAAGTTGCCTCAGCTTCTCCTTATTCGCCCATGGAGATGCCCACCTTTGATCTTCAGCCACAAATCTTTTGCAGAGTTGTGAATGTTCAGCTACTGGTGAGTGCTCCTGTTTCTGAAGTTCTCTGGCAGCTGCTAAACTTTGCTTATTCATGTGCCTCTTGCCAATTGCACTTTATGTTACACAGGCTAATAAGGACAATGATGAGGTATACACAAAAGTCACACTGCTTCCTCATCTAGAGGTATGTGTTTCTTAAGCGACCCATTCGGTTATCGTGTGTCATTTACTTTTCATATACTTGAAGGTAGGGTATACGATGTATGGGTACACTATAGTTGGCTCTATAGTTGGCTTTCAGGGAAGAATTTTTGTTTCAGGGATTAAGAACAATTGTATTGCTCTCTTGGGTACGGCACAAATTTTGTTTCTAATGTAGATGATGACACTTTCATTTACTTTGTAGCTGGTAGGGTTGGATTCTGAAGGCAGAGCTCTTGAGGAGCTGGGGGTAGATGAGAATGATATCGGAGGATCTCCTCCAAGATCAACTCCTCACATGTTCTGTAAGACACTCACAGCTTCTGATACTAGCACCCACGGAGGGTTTTCTGTCCCGCGTCGAGCAGCTGAAGATTGCTTTCCCCCTCTGGTATTACATGATGTTCTGCCTTACCTTCTTTGTTACTAGGTTCCTCTGTGTTTTAGTAGGAGCTCCTTGTACAGAAGCTAAAGTCTTTAGGTTGCAGGACTATAAGCAGCAAAGGCCTTCTCAGGAACTTGTCGCCAAGGATTTGCATGGAGTTGAATGAGGTTTCGCCATATTTATAGAGGTAATGTCTCAAATCGGAAGGTGTAAAATCGATTTGATATCCAAGTTGTTAAAGATGGGTGTTTGCTATTCCTCAGGTCAGCCAAGAAGGCATCTGCTTACCACAGGATGGAGTGTTTTTGTGAGCCAAAAGAATCTTGTTTCTGGGGATGCAGTGCTTTTCTTGGAGGTGCATATGCTAATTCTCTTGTATTACTGAATTGTTTGGACAGAATACTAAGCAATAGTCATGTTACCATCACTTGTAGAATAAATGAAATGTCCAGTAAAAACTTTCCGAATAGTTAGCTTATAAAAATAATCGAGGTCCTGTCTTTTGACTATATGTCCACTGAATCATTTTAGGGGAGAAGATGGTGAACTGAGGTTAGGATAAGAAGAGCACATCGACCAAAAATGTTCTTCCTGGTTCAACCGTTGGTGACCAGAATATGTGCCCTGCCGCTTCTTTCAGCTGTCGCTAGTGCTGTATCCACCAAAGCGTTTTTCATGTATTCTACAGTCCAAGGTAATTGTAATTTAGAAATGATGGATTTGTTGGATTTTGTAGTCATGACCCTGGACCTGTTTGTATCAGCTCTTCAATCCAAACTGTACAATATTTAACTCACATAAGACCAACTTTATCAAGAAATAGAGAACGAAATTAATCACATGCATATGCAGTCTAAAATGTTGTTGTGATGCTAAAAGTGAGTACAATAGGAAAATATCAAAAGGGTTTCATTGTCGACTGCGTGAGAATCGTATTATGGGATGTTGCTCTTTCTGAAATGATGGTTGAACAATGGGTTAGGGTTTGATCCCATGAGTCTACTCCAACCTCAGCCAAAGAAAAAGATCAAGCAATAAAAAGTAAAGGAAGATTATGGAGTTATGTACTATTCAAGATTATAGGGATTGTACTTATCACAACAGTACAGTGTGTTTCAGGTTGAGAGTCACTCAGCAGTTAAATGAAAACTGCTAAGATTTTATGTGTTATATTATCTTTTGACCATTGCAAGAACTTCATAGTGTTGCCAATATGGCAGTGGCTGATTATAATTTTTTTGAGAGAAATAGTAGCAGTCGATGAATTTACAGCATCAACCATGGCTGTGTGTTCCACTTTCAACTGAGAATCCTGAGTGGCGAGTGATCTCACGGCCTCACATGTGGTCAATGCCTGAAGTCTGTGCCTGAATAGTCTGGTCACATAAGTTCCTTTGTGGTCTCATGGACATGGATCGGAGACTGTGGTTGATCTTTTCAGTGTAGTTGAATCAATAAATTATAGTATTACTTGACATGATTTCCATGTCTTATCATTCTAGTGACATGCCTTACTTGGCTGTAGGCCCATAACTCTGCCATTGACTATACAAGGGTTTCATGTTCCAGAATTATCAAACGGGAACCTGTCCTCGAAATCAATTCTCTCTTCACTTACACTCGACTAAATGCATTGACCTTAGAGAACTTGTTAATAGGCAAAACTTGAATGGTATACTTCCTTTCCAGGCAGCTATATTTGCTTTCTGATAAATGGCAAAATGCAGGGCAAGCCATGTGCAGAGTTTGTCGCTCCCTATCAGAAGTATCTCAAAAGCATCAACAACGTGATATGCACTGGGACAAGGTTCAAAATGAGAGTTGGACGAGATGATGCACCAGAAAAGAGGTTTGTCTATGGCTATATCACATGGCGGAAATAATCTCTGTTCTTCCTTTTCATGCCACCTTGTCTATCTGAATGCATATCCTGTTTGGTTGTTTTTTAGGTGTACTGGTGTAGTGACTAGGATAGGCGACTTGGATCCTTATAGGTGGCCCAACTCAAAATGGAGATGCCTAATGGTAAGCATTTTCTCCAGAGATATGGTTAGCTGAAACATCAAAGTTTGCTTCCTTTGTATGGATTGCCATGTCAGTTGTTCTTTTTGGTGATGTGATATTGCCAATTTTAAGTTATCTTAACTTTTTTACTTCTGGCTCCTCTTCAAGTCCCACTTTTCATTTTTCCTTTCGTTATATAGCTACTTCTGCTGCTTTATTAGTTGAAGAACACGAATGATATCTGCTAAAATATCTCTAAATAGGGTGTGTATGGTTCGATTTTGGGAAATGTCTTTGGGAAAATGCAAAGGCCTTTGGGCCAAAGGGTTTTCCACTGGCTGCAAGTGTGGTGGCACGCCTAATATGTCACAACTCATAAACTTGTTTACAATCACTGTGAAAAGTAATTCTCCTCAACATTATAGTTCGATCCACTCTAACCTTTTCATCAGTAGCTTTGAGGCCAATTTTTTTATTAGCAAATCCCCAGTATCTCTTGTTTGATAATGTGGCAAACTTCTGCTCTACGTGGAATTTGAATTGCTAGAGCATTCGGTATGAGTTCTTGTATCCAAGGGGTTGAGTTTCCTGGAAACCAGGTCCAAACATTATGTGCTCGCACTAGATATGAAAAAAATCTGCTGAACTTGTAGTCTCATGAGATGATAATGTTTAATGATTCAACAGGTTCAATGGGATGACAACATCATAAATGGTCATCAAGATCGGGTCTCACCCTGGGAAATTGATCCATCTGTTTCTCTCTCACCTTGAGCATTCAGTCCTCCCCAAGGCTTAAAAGGCCGCGGACTAGTCTGCCAACAATGCCGCCTGTCAACCCTCTCCCCCTGGTAAAAAGAAAAAAATTGAGATAGCAAAAATGATCTATATATGTTTTTTTACCTCTTCATAATCTTTGTGCTTCTAGGTGGAGGGGTCGGGCTTTTGGACTTTGAGGAGTCTTTACGATCCTCTAAGGTCTTGCAAGGTCAAGAAAAGTTGCATTTGGTGTCACCTGTCTATGGACGTGACACCCTAAACTGTCAGGTCGATTTCAACAATCCCCTGCACATCAGGGTCTAGCATCTGTTGAGTAGAAAAGGCCAACAATATCAATGAGTACATGAGGGCTAATGCCCCTAGTTATGCAGGCTTTGTGGAATCTGATAGATTTCCAAGGGTCTTGCAAGGTCAAGAAATATGCACACTGAAGTCTTTGATGACCAAACCCGAGTACAACCTAGGGACCTGGGGGAAATCCAGTCTTTCGTGCAGTTCTTTCTGTGTGCATCAGGCACCCAAGTACCATTTCGACCAAGTGAAATCGTCAGAAAGCCTTCAGAAAATGTACTTTCCATATAATGACGTTCTTAAATCCAGCCAAGATCACACAAGGTGTTCTGATTCAACCAACTTCCTCCGAGAGGTTGCCTCTGTTAGGTCATTGAGGGTTCAGAATGAAGCGATTGAAAAGAACCAAAGTTGACGCTAGGAATCTGGAGAGCATATGCACTTCTCCCAATTTTGGGGACAGTCAAAGAGCTCAGGCAATGGGAGTATTGGACAACCTCTTAAGTGGTTGCAAATTACTTCGGTTATCCCTTGACTGCAGAAGTGCCTACTTCTACTCTGCAAAATTCTGGTAAGAGGAGTTGTACCAAGGTAAGATGTTTTTTAACATTGATTTTGTAATGTGGCTTTCAATTGAATTCTCTTGCTAATGACATGAATTAATTTTTAAAGGTTCACAAGCAAGGAAATTTGGTGGGACGAGCCATTGATCTCGAGGCTGAATAGTTACCAAGACCTGCTAAACGACCTGGAGCGACTGTTCAGCATGGAGGGGCTCCTGAGAGATCCTGACAAAGGTTGGCGAATCTTGTACACCGACAGCGAGAATGATGTGATGGTTCTTGGGGATATCCCATGGCAGTAAGGACACTCACTCCTGTTAAATGTCACTTTGTGTCATATAATGTTATTGAGATGCATCATTTGCCCCCATTAGCTGCCTGATTCAGCATTAGAAATTTCACACCTGAGAATTTTCCTGCCCTGATTGTTGTCAAAAGTTTCTAGAACTCTTTAGGATGCTTCAAGACAAATCCACTGCACATGTATGACGAGAGGATGTGGATTTGATTCCAAAGAATCACTTACAAAAAGAAGGTGATAGACAATAATAATGACGTGCTGAGAAATCGACAAATATGAAATGATAACAGCCTCTGTCCTCTAAATCTGTCGTCTTGTAAATAGCATTCTTTTCTGTGCAGTGAGTTTTGCGATGTAGTGACGAAAAATACATCTACACCCAGGAAGAAGTGGAAAAGATGACCACAGGGATGATCAGCGACGATACTCAGAGCTGTCTGGATCAGGCGCCGCTGATGATGGAAGCATCCAAGTCATCTTCCGTGGGCCAGCCAGATGGTTCACCTACTGTCGTTAGGTTTTAATGTCCAAGGTTTGCTGTCTTCCTACGTATCCCTTAACTAGAATAAGCTTGAGATGCTGACCCTTTGGCGGCATCTGCACAATACAACATGTCGAGTTCTGGACCAAAAACTCGATTCAGCCTCCTGAATATGTTGAGGTACTTGGAGCCATTTAGGCTCGCTGTTTGTGTGTGCGTATCTTTTGTAAAAGCAGTTCTTATCGACTATTGCCCTATCAAATCAGCCAACATGCACAATGCGCGACAAGTACTGCACACTCATTTAGCTCAAAGAACGTCAATTTCTGTCGAGACATTCTTGGACATGATTTTTACTGAACAAGTCGGTCCTGACCCTGAGAGCCTTGCCTTAAAACTTTGGGTTTGATTGATGTGCTGCATTTTGCACTAATTTCTTTGTGAACTGTAGTAACACACAAAAACTTAAAAATCTTATATTAATGAACGAGATTTGTTTGTTCGTTTGTGATCTCATATAGTACAAAACCCCGGGCAATGATTTCTCAGCCTGCTGTATCAGGACTTATACTATAAAGTAAAACATCGGCATTGGTGAATCAACTGTTATTCTTGAAAAATACCATTTATTAACAATCAATGAGCCCGTCCAGAACAATGATACACATCAAGGCAAGCTTTTCGTTTGAGAGAGGTGTAACTTCAAATGGGATGGGAGGACGTTCCCTCAGCCTCCACCAACCCAGGGAAAGAAAAAAGCGGAACATAACATTTTCCTCAATGCTCCTTGAAGAGTTCGCGGCCAATGATCATTCTTCTAATCTCGCTAGTCCCTGCGCCAATCTCATACAATTTGGCATCTCGAAGGGAGACGGCCAGTCGTGTACTCATTTACATACCCATTACCACCTAGACATTGTATTGCCTGCAAAAGACACAGCAATCTTTATCATAGGCTTCTTTGTTCCCCCATCTATTCGACCAAAAAGGGATTGACGTGAATGACAAATTCAGCAGGATCACTTCACCTGCAAAGCAACTTGTGTGGCTCTTTCGGCAGCGCAAAGTATAACTCCAGCACAATCCTGAAAGTTTTTTTGAACATACTTTACAATTCTTACAAAGTGAGAGCATTACATGACACTAGCTTGAAAATCTTGCATTTAACGAGATTTGACAAAGAAAGAGCAATCGATCCCCAGCACAGCTGAAAGAGTTATCATTTAAAGAATACCAGTGATTGGGCATAGTAAAGGTCACAAAGTATGACAAACATAAAGGAAATGATGCACCTTGGGATCAACTTTTCCACTGTCACAGCTTGTCGCCACAGAATATACATAAGACCTGAGAAAAATTTTGAAAAAAATTGGGCCAAGAGAACATGAAATTCATAGCTCTTTGCCACTGAAATGTACCAAAGTGGACAAATGAACCAGAATAATTACCTTGAAGATTGCAAAGAAGTATACATATCAGCCATTTTTTCCCTGTAATTCCATATGCAATTCAGCATAGGAGAATCAAATTCTGCAAATCAGTCAGAAAAGGAATGAAACAAACCAGACCTGTATAAACTGAAATTCCCCGATTGGACGGCCAAACTGCTCTCGCTCTGACATAAGGAAGAACAACATCAAGACATGCCTGCATTATGCCTAAAGGTCCTGCTGCCAAAACAAGCCTCTCCAGATCTAGACCTGACATCATAACGTATACACCTGAAAGCATCGAGGAAATTGCCAAAATATGCAACATCAGGACGTGCAAGATGAAGAAATTATTTCTTCTGAACATATGAACCAAGATCCAAACATTATATAGCAATTTGGAACTGATGTTCAGAATAGACCAAAAAGGAGAACCTACTGCTATACTTGATCATCTCAATACTTAAGCTGGATAGTTTAGCTGTCATTATAGCAATAGACTTATAAATCAATCTAAAATTACAAGTTCAAGAATTTTTTAGTATATCTACAAGCACAAGGTTCTGATGAAGGTAAAGGAAAAAGAATATGTCAAGGAGAAACTACAAGTTCATCTGATGTTTCAAGGTCTTTAGAAGCCATTCTCATGACACACACAACCTAAATTTATACCATTCTACCTCTTTAAGCAAAATCACCTCGCAAGTAACTCATTGACAATTTGATCAGCTTCAGATGATGATTTCAACTAATTGTTCTTCAGATTCAGATTGCTTAATTCTGCCATTAATAACTAAAGATCTTCACAAGAAGCATCTGTGTTCAATCCAACTAGAAATCCACAAAGTAAATCCTGCCATTTCCTATTAAAGAACAATTGTTTATAACCAAGTTTAGCAACACCTTTTCCTTCCTGCCCAAGAATGTTTTCTTCTGAAAACAAAGCAATTCTCAAATACAAGTTCACACCTGTTCAAAGCATCTGTGTCATCAGAAGAAGCACAGAATAGGAGAAAAAGGTACAATTAAAGAGAAATTCCACTTTAAGAATGCATACTTACGTGTCACTTCCACGCATCCCAAGCTTGTCCAATTTCTGGGCTGTGCTAAACCTGCAGCATTAGATAAAAGCTTCTTTAAAGAATGATGATCACAGGTCTTCTGAACCTATTTCTCCAGCACCTCCCATTCCTCAAAGTGAACAGCTAATTTAGGTGCCTTTTTCTGTTTAAAAGAATGGTATATAACAAACTGAATGATTTTTCACTGGCTTAGTCGCATTAAACATCCTTCCTACCATATGCAGCAGCCAAACCAAACCATCATGCAATTGGACCATGCACTTAATGTTCTATGATGCATGCATCCAAAGGTGAAGTACTAATGCATATTGTTTTGTCATTACTCCTAATGGCATCTGCAAGAAATGTTGTACAAGCTGGAATTCTCAGACAATAAATTGATCAATTAGCAAAGTTCCACATGAAAAACCATATTATGTTGAATGATGACATTATGCTCTTTTATTTCCAGATTCCCCTAAGAACTTCCACATTATAATTTTAGCTCTTCGGCACTTCTTAAAAATATGATTCAACTGATATGCTTCAACAAAAGTACCCAGGCATCCCCTTCTCGATGATAAAAGCTGTAATGCTCTTGATCCAGCTGCAATGTCTGTTTTGGCATACACAACCTGACCAAAGGTTGACATATCAGTTAATAAGATATGAAAGAAACCTAATTCACACAAGATCATACAAGCACGGTCGGGAATAACCAGGCCAAAAGTGGCATTCAACGGAGACACAACAGCAAAATGGTTCAAAACGGAAGGAAAAGAAAAAGGAAAAAAAGAAGAGAATCAACAATGTACAGGTATACCAGCGTCTGAGCAACAGGACCATTTGTGCACCACATCTTATTTCCATTGATAATATAGCCTCCATCCACACGATCAGCTTTGCATTTCATACTGACAACATCTGAGCCAGCTGCAAAAATCATACCAACAAGATCACGACTAATCTCAAGAAACATCATCCTTGACGAGTTTAAATACTAATGCACATGTCAAGAGAGACACATGAGAAGATACCATTGGGTTCACTCATTGCAAGAGCTCCAACATGTTCACCGCTGATAAGCTTCACAAAAAGAAAACTTAATCAGCGGAGATTACCACCAAATAAAAAAAATAAAAAATCCTCTGACCTCTAAATGGAACTCAAGGAAGCATCATTTTGAGATAGCTATAAGCCAAACCCAACAGAAGAATACAGAAGCCAGAGGAAAGGATTGTTTTCTAATTAACAAAAACAATTATAAGAAGGGTCTTGTTAATGAATAACCCAGAGCATTTTATACGTAATGGGGAATGTTTCGATTCACAGAGCGTTGGTTTCACAAAATACGAGAAAAATAATGCAGTAAAATTCCACACTTCCATTAAAAGGCTTCTTAACAAGTGGCCTGGGGGCACTTTTTCACCACAATCCTTATGAAAATGATCATTTTCCATTTCACGGTGACAGGTAAAAGAAGCTTGACCTTCGGCAGGTACTTCTGTTTCTGAGCAGGACTTCCATTCCTCACCTACAAAACCATAACTGATGGGTAAACAGAGAGCAGATTATGATGTGTTGTGACAATTGCTTGGTTCTATTCTTACCAATTGATTAATGCACAAGTTAGAATGAGCTCCATAGGAGAGGCCAACCGACTCCAAGCACGGCTAATTTCTTCCATGGCTATACAGTGATACAAATACCCGAGACCAAGTCCCCGCACTCCTCTAGAAACAATCCAGAGCCAATGTTTGGGACAGCGTGAGATTAACTTAGGTAATGAACAAGAATCTACAGCGAATTTGAAAGAGAGCAAGGGACTAGAAACGTATCACTCCAACAATAAAGGGACTGTACTACAGAACACGAAGAGTTTAAGCGCAAAAGCTTCACGAAAAGGATCCAACAAATTCAGCCTTTCAATCTATACAAATATCCGTTCTGTTCAAAAGGGGGAAAAACAAAATTTACATTTGAAATTTACCTGGCGATGTAATCCCATGGAGTGTTAAAGTCTCCCATGAGCTTCCACAAGTTCACCTCCTGCAACAAGAAAGCGAAAAGCAATCATCACCGCTGCACCAACACAATATTACCGAGGATAGAGAGAGAGAGAGAGAGAGAGAGAGAGAGCAGTGATTGATCACCACCTTCGGGAAAGAATTTGAGTGGTCAATCTTTGCAGCATGAGGGGCGATATGTTCGCTTGCGAATTGCGATACACTCTCTTTGAACTGTCGAACATTCGAAGCACAGAGCCGTCCTCAGCGAAGAACAAAACGGTACTAATCATTCAAATACTGAATTGCCAAAAAACCAAAAAAAAAAGGAGCAATCGAAATCGGCGAACGGGAGGGCTAAAGGAGCGAAATTTCATATCGATTTCCACTCGTTTCCCATCCTCGCAATCGAGCTCCGTCCAACACGTCAAAGCAAACGAGGTCAACGCGACGAGAAAAATCGTCGCCACGGGACGCCGCACAAGAGAGGCAGCGAGCCGTGGATTCGTCGAGGAAAAATAAGGAAAAGGGGAGGGAGCGGGGAACCTGGAGTTGGGTGTCGTCGAAGAGGAGGATGTGAAGAAGCGAGCTCGCCGGCTCTGTCCTCTGACCAGAGAGGAAGAAGAGAGGGACGTCGCTGCGAACAGCCTTTGCATGCTTTAGCGCGGAAGAAGAAGAAGGAGAAGAAGAAGAAGAAGAGGGAACGGGGAGGGAATGAAGCTGATTCAAGTGCATGCTGCCGAGTCGGAGTTCCGTTCCTCCCTATAAATGCCGGGGAGCTAGTAATTGCTTGTTCTTTATCCGGAGCCACTATGGATAAAAGACAATTGGGATAATTATATACTTAGTGATTGCGATTCTTGAATTTTTATTTTTTAAATATATTTCATGAGTTTCTGGTATATATTCAATATAGTCCCTAAACTATATAAGAATATGTAATGTTATTCCTTAACTTGAATTATTAAAAGAATAAAGACTATATCAATATATACCAAATTTAAAGATGATATTTAACAAATTAGCTGAAATAAAATAATTATATTTGAATAAATTAAAAATCATAAACAATATTGTATATTTTATCAAGACTATTTGGTGTGAGCTAATTCCTTTATACAACTTCACGTGGAAGTTGCTCATAGAAAGATGACGACAAGAGTCCACGTTTCTAAGCGTTTAATTAATGGCTTGAATGGCCAATAGAAAATTTTAGTCATTTTATAGCATTTTTCACCATTATCTTCTAACATCATTGCAAGATTTCCTCAATAGCTATAATGACTTAACAGATCTTTACGAAATTATAAATTTAAATAGAAAGATAATGAGAAATTATTTGTACTTCAAAAATTTTATGTGGCATGAATCTCATGTTTAATTAATGATTAGGACATTTTCGCTCAAACCTATCATGTAATGTAAATCGACTTCGACTTATTTGAAGAAAATGGATGTCAAACCTAAGTAGATTTTGATGAATATAAAAATAGTTAGCATGTCTAGTACTAATAATCAAGAAGAAACTTTATTGAATGTAGTTCCCGCGAGAGTGGCAATTAACATTTGAAAATTCATCAAGCGTGACCATTCGAAGAAAATCAATCGTGATTTGAAGGTGGGTAAAATCCCATGTTTGAGTCTTCAATTCGGGAACTTGGGTAAGGATGAGTCAAAATGACTTGAGGAGTCAGCATCCTCACCCAGTTTGAAGAGCTCGTGATCGTGATAGGGTTCCCACGTGGGTGATCATGTCCTCTATGATCCGCGCACGTTACAATTATTCCACACGTCTCTCTGGGAAAGAAGCAACATGTCTTTTCACCCATCAATCATTTAGTCCAATGGCGGAAGACTCGATTTGGTAATCCGAGTCTCGCAATTTTGATTTCACAAAATAGTCCCTTATCTCAAAAAACTTTTATATACCTATAAAAGAAGGGTACGTACGTAAATATACTATCAATTTGAGTTTCGACATCCATACTAAATAAAAATTACGATGATAGACTCATCCACCAAGTAATTGACACTTTGTTGATGTCTTAAACTAAACATTATACTTACAAATACAATAAATGCCAACCTAATTTGCGAAGGGGAGGGATCTACCTATTCAAACCTTATATGCAAAATACAATAAAAAAACAACTATATAGGTATCGCATTATTAACTTTGAAGTCTCTCATTCCCCATACATATACACAAAATACATTCATCTATGCAAGAGAAAGTAACAAAGAAGCTTTGCTTGTTGTATACGTGTGACATGACTACTTTAGATCAAGTTATTGATGAATATATAAGAGGATCCATTACGCTGCCAAATGTGTGAACATTATGGAACTGATTTTCAATATTTAAGACTCCATTTTCGACTGAACAAGAGGAAGAAAAGAGAATGTAAGCAAAATTGAAAACATTTTGTTTCTTGGACAAAACAATTACATTTATGATGTCGAGATGTTAAGTCAACAAGCCCGTCTAGCTCAGTTGGTAGAGCGCAAGGCTCTTAACCTTGTGGTCGTGGGTTCGAGCCCCACGGTGGGCGATCGTGACTTTTTAAGCGCTACGAGGGCAGACCTTTTTGGACCTTAGTCACCCTTACAAATCCGAACAGCCTCATCTTTTCAATCCATCATTCTCAGTCCGAAGGTGGAAAACAGCCGCTTTTTTTTTTTTTTTTTGTCTCTTTCGGTGTACTGGACATTCATTCAAATGACACGTTTAATCCAGCAATCAAGATCACTGATGCAATTCTCCAACTTTAATTCCCGCACTCAATGCGCTAACGGTTCAACGCAAGAGCGCGCGAATATTGAATGAATTTTCTCTTCTTAAGCATGTGGACATGCAACGGAATCGTTGGTTAGAAGCGAAGGTATAAAATATTACTAAACAACTATGCCCTGGCGATTTTGACTTTGGCAAGCAAGGTACGAGCAGGATCCATTTCAAGGAAGTTAAATGCTCTACTGACAAGAATTGCTTCGATGAACTCAGTTTCTGCTACCGCAACTGTTCATTACCTGGTGTAAAAAGCCATCGACGCAGCAAAGAAAGAGTGGGGTCACCTGTAACTCTGGCATTGAACATCCAATGCGATAAATAATGTGCTGATTTACATACATCCTTACTAATGTTCTCATAAAAATGTGAACCAACACTCCCTATACACACACATGTACTTGCATATGTGAGAGAGAGAGAGAGAGAGAGAGAGAGGAGAGGACAAAAGATTCCTCTCATTGCCATCAACTTTCATCAAGACAACTTTCATCAAGACCTTCATTGCTGAACTCTTGGTCTGGCTTGCTATATGACTACTATGATCAACTAGCCACGGAGCCATTGAGCAACAACACTCCTCTTGTGCACCGACACCACTTTTCTAGAACAAAACAAAAACTTAGCAATCGCATCCAATTCATAAAGGACAACACATGGCCAAAAAAACGGACAGGCAGTACAGGCAGAATAAGTCGTTCTTTATCTTTTTCTATTACTAACCGACTGGAGAAACATTTACAAAGCTAACCGGCTTTCATCACTAAATAAAAGGCAAAACATTTATGTTGCGGGCTACATCCTATAATCTCAATGGATGGTTCCAGAAAGTATCGGATTCAAATGAGTGTCCACTGTACAGTTTACCCGAATATGAACTGCAGATCTCGTTGGTATATGCAGGAAAACCTGTGCCACAAACAAATTTTATCACTAAAGGCTAGAATAAGGAGGACTTCAAGAATAACAGAAAGGTCCTACAACTCACCAATTTAAAGGTACTTGTCAGTTGCGAGCAAAAATTTAGTCAGAACGGCTTCAGCATTGCCTAGCTCTGCCATATGCCTCAACCCAAACCAGCAAAATACAAATACGAAAGTGCTAGCACTATTCAAGTTATTGAGGACTAAATTGACCACTAGAGATCCTTCAACACAATCTTCAGCAAATTTTGTATGGCCAAAACCGTCCAAGAGGAGCGAAATCCTTCTATTCGGAATCTGATTCAATAGAAAGGTACAATCTTGGTCTTGGTCTCACAGAACGCTTTTGTCGAGGAAATGATAAGGGGCTACCTGATCTCTGCCTACTTGCCTTCTCGGATCTACCATCATTCATTCCCAGAAGCAAAGAAGCTATGAGATGGAAGAACATCTTGGAAGTTAGACCAAGAAAGATTCATCACTAGTTGTAACAGAGAAAAAATATGATCTGGAACAAACTAATTTGCAAGGCCAGAGAAAAAACGACCGGAAATCAAACTCAATAGAAGGATAACTTGAGTATCCTCAAGGAAAGGAAAAACCTTCCCACTATTTTTACAAGAAACAGAAAATTGTACTTTTGAAGACAATGACTGATACGATAAGCAATCTATCTAACTAGCAATAATGTGATCTAAGTTTTCATTTGACTAAAAGCCAAACATTAGTTTACACAAGAATAGGAGTACAAACCTGTGTCAGCCAAAGTCTCCATGGACCCTTCTCCAGAAGGAATTTGCTGTCCTGGGGTGAATCCATTGGCAGTAGGAGGTTCACAATGACCACCAGTGGCACCATCCCCAAGTCTCAGAGATATCCAATCCTCTGTACGTGGGGCATTTGACATGTCAGATTGATCTCTTACGTTAGGCTGCAATGATGCAGCAGAGGGGAATAGCTGGAGGGAAGGGTCAACCCGGCCAAGTGCCAAGGGATTATCAACTAAATTATCATTTAAACTATCATCAGCATGACCAACTGAAGGATCTGAACTAGAGCAGGGGCTTCCGTCTATAGTCACTGGTGCCAAAGTGTAGCCATTTGTTGAAGGGGTACAATTCATTGAACCATGCTGCAAATCAGCCAGAGCATCAGAAACATCAGCATCTGAACCAAATAACTGAAAGGCAGGACCACCTTGAGTTCCTGGTGGTAATGACCAGAGGTGCATATTTTCAAAATCATCAGTGTTGCTATTAAAAAGCCCCAAACACGAATTTGCCCCAGTACCAAGAGCAGGGTCTTCAAATGAATCAGTAATCCCAGCATGAGGTATGGAAAAGTTAATCCCACTAGGGCTCAGACTGATCATTCTTGTAGATACTTCTAGGAGATACTAAATGTCATTCTCTTCATCCGAGTCACTAAGAACAATAATTTCCCTGCATCACCCATTGGAGCAGAAGGAATTTGATCAGTGTATCCAAAAAGAGGGGTCTCACATTCAAAGTAATTGAATCAAGTTCAATTCCATTGTGGGTAGAGAAATCGAAATTCCCCCACCTTCCTGATTAACACTAGGATCTTCCCCATCCCTACCACTTCCAGTGGCACTGCTGCTCATTGGAATGACTTTCATTTCATGTTCTCCGAATTTATCGATAATCTGTTACTGGAAGAGTTATTCAACTCATCAGGTTTGCTGACTTCCCAAAATCCATCGCGGTTTTTCCTAATTCCAAGTTTCAAACCAGTATGGCTGTCCTAAACACCTTCTGCTTAATCTGCTTCAAATACTCTGCATTAGGTGGATTATTCTCTTTCTGCCGAGAGACAAAGTGTACTATCAGGAAGGTGCCATTGAGAAAGATTGCCCAGATCTCTCCGTTCACTTTCGGTTTTGGTCTTAACACGCCAAGAACCATCAGGTTTGACCTCAATTTCTGTCACGTCTTCTCCACAATTCCTCATCTGAATCACATAAACAACATATGTTAAATATACAGAAAAATCTGACAACTAATGAACAATACAATTTACAAGGCAGAGGAAAATACCAGAGATGTCACATTAAAGTAAGGGTCAATAATGATATTCTCCAGCGAGTAATTTTTCATACATATAGGACACTGCCACTGCAATGACAATAGCTCAAGTTTACTGGACAGAAAATAGTTAAAGCCAAAAGGGAAATTTCTCCACAGTTCATTACCTTCCTGGATCTCTGATTCATTTCCACATATACCTCCAGATCAAAACATCCCATGTGAAGACAAGGTTTAAATCTACCAGCAACCTTCATTCTCGAACCACTCATCTGCAGTCCATAATTAGAAAGGCGAAAACAAATTAAAAACCGGAAATGAGTACCTGCAGTTTCAATTACAAACAAGGAAATAATTTTCTGCCATGCAAAGCCTTTTGCTTAAACCAGCCTATGATAAAAAAGGAAAAGAAAATGGCTCCTCCATGGAGGACCAAATGAGGTAATAGTAGTATTTATCAGTTTAATCACTGATAGGGTTAACTTGAGATTAGATCCTCTAAGTTTTATCCAGTAACTTCTTTTTTTGAAAAATCAAGTCCTTTCATTTGCTCAATTTGTGCAATCTAAGGCCTTTAGTCACCTCCCATTGCTGACTCCATTAAATTGTGCTGACATGCCTCGTAGAATGTGTCAATCATCATGACATATTCCACATCAGCAATTTAACAGAGTTGCAGTCAGTGGCAGAAGGATTCCATTCCCCGGATTGGACGAGCAAAGAACTTACTTTCAAAATAAGTAAGAAGAAGGAAGTGGAATACTGGTTAGTCAAAGGACCAAAGGTGGACGCAACCAGTTGGCTAATGGTAACCACTTCACAGAATTATTAACTAATCAAAGAGAAGTCATCATAGAAAATATCTTTACCAGACTTTTCCTCACACTCACACAGAATTTGGTTCCAAAGATAAAGAGGAGATACAATACGGCTTGATTTCAGAAATTCTATGATGCAACTTACAGGGCATCGTAGATTAACAGCAAAGGAATCTGCTACCACTTCCAGATCACTGTCGCTATCAGCTTCAGTTGCTCCACCCCGACGCAGCGACAAACACGCAGCAAGAGCATCTTCAAATCGCTCACCATCAGATTCTTTTTGGAATCAGATTGAGAATCTATACAACAGAGTAAAGGAGCATTAGTACAACAAAACTCTGATTTCTGCCATGCATCTTTTCCCCCATTTCAGTGGGTGTTACCCCTGTAACTTTTAACTACAAAAGTCATAGCAAAGCAGTGAAGTCCACATTCTCTTAGTACACACAAAAAGAAAAGGCTCAGGTTTCACAACTATAAAACATACAGTGGTAACTCTGTCGCAGCTAGCAAATTGAGCAACAGTTAAAACTGTTCCAAGTATCTCATGAAATCCTGGACAACGATGATAAGACGAGCCGGGCAGTCACATAGACATCAAATAGAAGTACATTTTAACACAAGCATGTACTCCAGCTTTCATTAGGAAAATAAGAAACAGGATGAATAATTAAACTGGACAGCACTAGAGTTGCTAAAGAAGCTCTAATAACAGCTACCAATAATTTTCTTAGCTACCTGCTGAACACTGCGCCTTTTCACGATTCTGACTTCTACACAGAAAATGCGAGCATCACACCCCGTTGATCTTATTGATGCCATCTTTGCGCAAAGTGTTACCTGCCACAGAAAACCAAAACCTAAGAAAATATACCAGACACCTGCTCACAAAAGGAAAACATTTTAAGTGATATACGCATCAGACGCTTAAAGAGTCATACAGACAAGCAATAAATATGTAAGTACTGCTAAGCACAGAAAAATGCATTCATCATAAAGGAGACAATTGAAAACTTTTGAAGGTTTAACTCACAATGGGACCATCATCACGACCATTAGCCCCCAGCAACTGTGAGCCAGGCCTATTAATAGCACGAACAGGCATAGCTGTGGAACAACAAAAAAGAAATTAACAAAAAGACCGTTTCCAAACCATAGGTCCATAGCCTGGGCATGACATGAGCATAACTGATCCTAAAAAATAACAATTTCAAAACCCTAACTGGGAAACAGCATTTCCATGATCAATGCAAACAAGAAAACAAAGAACATTAAGTGCTTCAGTTCCCAAAAAGCAAACTTTGGACAGGGGGCCTTAAGAGGAAAAAAGTATCTCTGCTTCAGGCTAAGTGTCTCCCTACCAGTATTAAAGTAGAAATACCTTCACAACTTACCATTGACCTGTAGGTCTGCATATTGAGGCCAATGCATCCTATATGAAACCTTGTCACTGAGAAGCATACACCAGGCCTTCACGAAGATATTATCCCACACAAATCATCAAGCTTGAGTAATCAAATTAAACCCAAATCCTACTTCTTGCACATAAGCCTGAAAGAAGTTAAACTAACCTGAAAGATCAAACTCTTGCTTCGATAAAAGGTCTCTGTCTGCCCTTGTCAGTTGAAAAGTTCTCAACACTCTGTACGGATTACTACTGTGCATGCACACATTCATTAGGACGTGATAAGAATGGCAAGTAAAAAAATCATCCTCAAAAATTTCTCTTTGCTCATTGCAAAGCATATGACAAATGCCAATAGATTATAAAATATTGGAAATTCATCAATGCACGGAATAAGTCCAAATCACCTTATACAAGGGAAAAAGAAAGGGGGGAAAAGGGGGGTTGGAAACCACCATCACCGCAAACAGGAAAGCATCATCGCTTGTTAGCATCGAAAACGAAATTGTACAAACAAGATACTTGCAAGTTTCCACAGAGATAAAAGCAGTTAGATAACAAGTCTTTGAACTGGAAAAATAAACATCACTACTGCACCGGGGAAAATAAACCATTCCAAGTAAAAACCCAGAAGAGCTAATAACAATGCAACATAGAAAAAGAATAACCATCAAGTAAACTTATGCAAAGCCAAAAGAACTCACCCATCAGCTGGAATATTCGTAGTAACCATCTTCACAGGCTGCAGAGGATGTCCCACTGAACCCAAAACCTATGAAAAAGATAGGATCAGAACTTAGTGAAGAAAAGAGCTTTTACATTTTTCTTTTCTGAAAAGTATAAAGAATTGAATCCAATTCAAAAATTTCAAATAAGGAAACCAAAAGAAACCAATGGCAAGTTAATAATAAATTAACAAAGATAATCGCCTATAACCATTAGAGCGGCAGTGCTCACATTGAAAGCAAACTCATACAAAAAGCTAAGAAGCACAGGAACAACGCCAGCAGTTAAAAGTGCATTTCTGCTTAGCTGCATCATTTTCTTTAATAAAAAGGGGGGAAGCAAATCTCAATCCAATTGAAGGACAAACAATACGGTATTAGCTGGACAAAACGCTCACTTTATATGAATAACCAACTTTTTGTAAGTAGAATTTTTCCCCACAGCTCTTCATGCATGGTTACTGTTCCTAACACAAGGTAAGGGCACAAGCTACAACTTAGCATAAAAAAAAGGAGGGAGAAAATCTTGCATAGAATAAACACAAGGAATGTAAACAAAGTATAAGACACCCAACCTGCTCATGGATCATGGTATAAAAAGAAATAGCGCCTTCTCTCTCAAAGATATTAAAAAAGATTCAAGAATGGACAACGCTGGATGCTCTATTCTCTTTAAGTGCCATCCTTGCTTTATTAAAGTTGAAATATCTAAAACTAGGACTTCTTTCTTAATTGTGTGCCATTAAAGAATCCATGTGCTCCTGTGTCGACATTCACCTCACACGTGTATGTATGTATATGGGCCTAACACTAAACTGCCTCCATCCATATTTAACATGAAGATGAACTTTTCAGGTTCTTAAACCTCCATTTTGGGAGGCCAAAAGACGTGCTTCTGCCATAAGACATTGTGTCCCAAGGACAAAAAAAATAACGGCGCTAAGTTCAGCTTCTTCCTTTTCAAAATATGAAGGCGGAATCCACCATGTCAGTCACAAGCAGAATAATATCAAAGCAGGTAACGCTTGTCATTTGACCTAATGAAATTTTCCTTCAACATTCACCACACAAGTGCATGTATGTATATGGGCCTAACACTAAACTGTCTCCAGCCATATTTAACATGAAGACGTACTTTCAGGTTCGGTAAAATAGAAATGGAAAAGAGATGTTTCCAATTCATCCAAATCAGAAGCTTTTTCTACATCCATATGATCTACTTCTTAAACCTCCATTTTGGGAGGCCAAGAGATGTGCTTCTGCCATAAGACATTGTGTCCCAAGGACAAAAACAACGGCACTAAGTTCAGCTTCTTCCTTTTCAAAATATGAAGGCGAAGCCAATTATGTCAGTAACAAGCAGAATAATATCAAAGCAGGTAACGCTTGTCATTTGACCCAATGAAATTTTCCTTCTAATTATCCAGTATCGATCCAATTTATAAGAACACCTTCTCTATAGCACTTCCAGTGATCAATTTAAAGATCAGATGAAACTAACTAAAACAACTGAGAAGTTAGGTCATCGTTTCGCGTGGACTAATAAATAAAATTTCTCAAGAGGGATGTCAATATCATCATTCCATACAACAAGCCATGTCTATGAAGACCGAACGTCACATTTCCCAGTTGATATATTGATGAAATGCGAAGCTTTGCTACTATGAGATACGTACGGATCAGCACGACTAAGACGGCACAGCTCACAATAAAAATTTTCAGGAGGCTCCCCAGGTTTTTCAGGGAAAGATGACACAACTCATGTGTTGCCAGACATGGCATCTTGGGTCCTCACACTGCCAACCAAAAGATAAAAGAACAAAACATAATTTAAAAAAAGGATAAAGAAAATAGGTAAGCACGTAAATAAAAAAAATATGTCAACGAAAGCAGAAATGATGGTATGACATGAAACTACTCACAGTTCCTTTATTTTTCAAGAATGAAATCCATTAATTTCAAAAGGTACACTTGCAGGTTCTACCAAGTCCGTGGACTACTAATGATGAGTGACAACTCACATCACTTTCTAGCCACATTCAAAGCATAGGTAATTTTTCACCCAAATATCAAAATACCACAAAAGAAGGGAGATTGGACACTAAAACAAACATGAGTAACAACTTCAACATAACAGAAGAAACTCTTTAAAGGAAAATCGAAAACACAAGAGGGTGGATTAAGGGTGAACATGCCAAGGTGCAAGTGCTGGCTTCAAGGTTTCTCAAAACCAATTTAACTGTATGGTAAAAGTAACAATTTCAACAACTGTGAGAAACCAAGATTGGTTCACTAGGATGCATGAAAACCAAGTAAAAACTAAAAGCACTGTTTTTCTTTTTGCCAACAACTAGGACAAAATGAGGATGTATCCAAATGCAAACACTGCATAATCCATACCATGATCATTGTCCTGTTTCCAAAGAACTTCCACAAGGACATCTGACCTTTGCATCTGACCGATATGGGTCAATCGACTCTCCTTTAACTTTGACATTACTGCAATCTGAGGCCCTTGACCATTTGAAGCTAAATCAGTGGCCCCAGAAACCTGCATTTTTCTGTAAGCTCAACCCAGAAACATATGTTTAGATAGAAGGCGGAGGAAATCATGACAAATGATACAGATACAGAGCAATAAACAAGAGACCTGTAAATGTCATCAACTAGTTTTGCGACATCTTCCTTCCCCACGCTCTTTTTGCCCACATCTTGGACACTATAAAAAACCAAGAATTAACATTTTAGTCCACGCTGCATGAAAATCACGCATCAATAGATGTGTGACCCATTCTGACCAATTAAAGCACAATAAGCCCAACTATGAGAGATTAGCCTCCAGTAATCATGTTATCCACTAATATTGTCCACTCTCTTTGAAAGAGAACTGACAGGGAGAGAGAGAAGAACTCGAAAATCAGCTTATGGTAAGAGAAGCACCGAGCAAATAAAGATTCCGACAACTTCATACCTCCGTCAGAAGCGGCATATATCAACATAAAAATATCTTTGATAAGAGGCACAAAGTCTAAGCTATACGCTAATTTGACTTCGGTGGACATTTCTTTAAAAACAGGTAAAAAGAATGCACTGTCACAGAAAATCAGTAAATGACAAATAAAATAACACTTTAACGTAAATTCCCATGAAATTCATATATTGTACACACAAGATTGTGTCAAAACTCAAACGGGTGAATAAAGCCCAAACAATCATATTTGTCAATTGAAAGAACTAGAAACGATGTACAACTGGAAAAGAAATTCATCACATACCTTGTTCATCTGAAAGAGCTGATAATATCCGTTCTACAAGATCCTACATGAACCAAGAAAAAAAATGAAATCCAACAGTTTCCCCATTAGAATTTACTTAAAGAAAATGTCAAGCTAGTGAAGTAGCCAAGCCAAGAAACAGCAATGAAAATAGCCGAACAACATGGATCCCAATGTTTGACAGAAAAGGAAACAGCCGTCTTCCGCAGGACCGAGTGATTCAAAAAACCATTCGCAGAACAACTTACGAGTACAAGACAAAGTTCCATGTGAAGAAAAAAACAGTTGTAACCCAATCTGCACAGTATGAGTGCATCACGAACTGCAACAGCTCTAAAAGCTCATAAATGAGATGCATGCAAACAGCAACATTAGTATCAACTTAAGATCTAACCTGCTTCCTCCCTTGCTTTGAAAGTCCTAACTGCGTCAAGACATCCTTCAGTTCCTTTATTCGAAAAATACGCTAATTTGTCCTGTACATGACAGGATCTATCAGTTACAGCAACGGGACAGCCGGGATTAACCTCAAATGGAACATTGGTTGATACAAAAATAGCAAAAGTTAGACAGGCCTCCACATACAACTTTATGTTCCTTGCATAAGGGACAAGGAATTTCAGAGGAAAAATTACAGAAAAGGTTATTATGTCTTCCCACGAGAGTAAAATATGATACTCATGCAAATAAGGTATGATCAAGCATACTACCCCCTCTTTTTAAATAATATATATGGTGCAAGCAGCGACAAGGAGAAAGAACCACCAGAATATCAATTGTGCAAGAAAAGCGCCGATATGCAAGACTATCTGTGCAGCAACTAGCATGGATGGAACTTACGGATTCAATTATTCTATGAACTCTTTCTGTACCAATAAAAGACACAAGGATTGTTTAAGCAATGTGAAAGACCAAAATCATTTTTCATAGCAAAGCACGATGCTAAATGCAAATAGAATTGGGGAGAGGCAATGGAGAAGGACTAGGACAACTTCAGGTCATTTCCTGAAGTAATCTGCTCATCCCCCATGACCTTCAAGTGATACGCCAAAAGGATTCATGAAATCAAGTCTCGAAATCGAATAATACCCAATCAAGAAGATGGTCACTTACTACAAGCACAATTAAGTCAAACAGTATAACCTGTCATTCCTAATTTCCCAATTAGTCATTAGAAATGTATGACGATGCGGTGCACATGTTGGTAGCACAATAGTCAGCCCATCTCGAACTGACATGCAAAAATCCAAAGGATCGCTCAATCGCAGAAGCAGCAAGAATGAGAGGACTGATGAGATCGTGCTTAAAACAAAAGTTAAACTACTTTCAAATATTTTATTTCCACCGACATCAACCGCTGAGTACATACAAATGAGGTCTCAGTAAACAGAAATTGGCTGAAGCTTGATCACAAGCAACATCCCTTTCTGCTATACAAATAGCATTACCAAATTCACCCAATGCCACACGAGTCAAAGCTAAAATGGAATACATGCAATGAATGCAAACACGAATTCATGATGCAATTGAACGGCAACGAAAGGTCAGGTCCCTCATGTTATTAAGAATAGCACGTCCTCCAGAAACACCGACTGACCTTTCGCTCCTCAATACCACTCGCGATGACGATAGCAGACATCCATCGATGCAAGAGCATTAATCAGCATACAAAGACCAAGATGAACAAGTCCGATGCCTAATCAGTCTCGGCTATCGCAACGCGAGACTCTCAAGGACTGCAAACACCACCGACACTGCTGCTGCCGCCCGGCAGCCAAAAATTCACCAGCAACTAAATGACAGTACCTTGCAACTAGAGACCAAATCCATTTCCACCTCCGTCAGCAGAAGCAGGGGAGCACCGCAGTGTCCGGACTAAGCGACCGCGAATTCCAGGTGATCCGATCAAAAACTGCGAAATCACATCAACGACGAGCTCACCAACCACCACCGCCAATGAACCTAAATTACCGAACCCCAAAAAAAAAAAACACAAAACCAAAAACCAAAAAAAAAATGGCGACGACCGAGACTTCTCCCAAATCAAAGCACCGAGAAAGCATCGCCGCCCGCGAGCCGCCGCTGCCGCCGGCGGAGGAAGAAGCGAGACTTACGCGCGATGGATCGAGTTCGATGGCGCGCGGGGAGAGGCGAATCCTCCGGCCTCCTCCTCCTCCTCCTTCAGGTCGTGCGCTTGCGCCTGGGCTTGCTGCGGCTATGGCGATGCCCTTCTTCCTTCCTGCGGATCCTCCTCCTTTGACCAAAAACTAGAATCCCTTCCTTCCCCCTTCCCTAAGTTCTCCAAAAATGCTTCGGACGTATCGGCGATTTATGAAATCCAGCTTATCGACCGGGAACAAATCCGGGTTTAGTTTCGCATCCACGTGCAGGGTTTTGGTCTCTCGCTTCTCGCCCCGACCCTCCATCGCGGCACGCACGGGGAAAAAGGCCTCTCCCTCTCTCTCCTGCCGTAGCGTCGGAAGGCGAAGGGGATCACGGCATCGGGGGGATTCGCGGCCCAGATCTCGCCACGTCACTGATGAGATCAATAAGGGTCAAACGCTGGTGGTGGGGGCGGCTGGTACCGCTCCCTTGTTTTTTTCTCCTTCGCGTGGGAAATTTTTTAGCTATTATTTTAGTACTGCGGGGTCGGGGACCCATGGTCGCATATGCTTCCGGGCTTGAAATTGAAAATGGGCACGGACGAAATTTCTCCCTTTTTTGTCGGTTTTTCTTCTTCCTTTTTCCATTATCGTCGAAAGATAGAAAATTTCGAACTTTGACAAATGCTAGAAAATTTAGAAGATCGAGTGATTCGTTATTATTGGTGATTTTCGTCTTACAAGGATCGATCATCTCTTGCGGCGAATTTACTTTTTAGCGCGAAATAAACTATCGATTAAATTGATTTTAATTTTCCTCCTTAGTCAAAACAAGATTAAATCATTTGCTAATGCTATGCCACTTCTTGTTGTTTCCTTATCCTAAAAGTCTGGTTTCATATTGAGTCATGTTTCCATAACTAATAATTATATTGGCAATAAGATGAGCGAACATATAGTGAATGTATTTATAGAACATGGCCTAGTGTCGAGATGCAATACATGTACGCCTTTACATTCACCTATGTAAATCACCCCTTGACAAAATCAATTTGCTTTGAACTAAACATTCTTTTTGTATTCAAAAGACGAATAAATATATGTAGGGATGTTGATATGACTATCGCGAAAAGATCATTCGGTTCTGTATATTAAAACCCCAAAACAAGAGTGGTCAACCTTTTTTCCATTGTTGGGTTATTTCAAAATTTTCAAAATCCCTCTTCTTCTTTTTTGTAATGCCTGTGCTTCTAGAACTCCTGTGATTATGAGTAATTCAAGGGTCCTGACTTGTTAAACGACCGAAAAAAAGGGTCCTGACTTGTTAAGCTCCTTGGGCTCATTTTTGGGCCACTGATTTGCAGAGGAGGAGGATTTAAACAGAGGTGGGCTGGACTTTGATATTATAAGCCCGGCAAGGCAAGTTCAATGCATCTCGTCCTCCCCCAACCCCAAAATGCAAAAGCTCGATGGGTTAAATTTTTATTTTTTTTCTGTTAGTTTTCCGCTTTCGATTTTGTTTAATTGTGGAATACAAATATTGCATTGTAAGCGCATCTATTGGGCAAATTTATAACATGTTGTATTGTATGCGAATCTATTCATTACCACCGAATCTACCAATTTTATATGTATTTATCGCCATTATTGGTTCATAAGAGTATTTAGGAAGAATGATGTGTTGCAATATCTTATGTTATGCTTGACATGCTCTCGACACTCAAGGTATCGTTGTAATCGATATTAATTTTGCTAAAACTCGCCATTTTACATTCATTGCATTTGCTTTAGATGCTTTAGACGTTTATATGTAAAAAAAAAAGCTAGTTCCATTTATTGTAACGCATGTTGAGATTCGATTCAATTCTCGATTCTCAATTTATAAATTTGACATTCTGATTAAGGTTTGTACTTCGATTGAACAGTTATTGCTCCAATTCTTTCGTAATTTATTACAAACAAGAGTGTTATTACTACGTGGATGAAAAATGCAACTTGCTGTATAGAAACATTCTCAATCTATGGTCAAGCAAAGGCGAAGATGTTAACCATGCGGAAAGTTGTTGCTTGTTGAAGTGCTCAAAGACGACCAAGTCATATCTCGTCTCTTTTCCCCCTTCTTTTTCACTGGCTTTTCTAGGTCGCAAGTCATTATCCATATCGGTGTCATGAACTAGACTTCATCGAATTATTGACTAAATACTTTTCTTCCTTTCTTTTCTTTTTTTATATTAATGGGTGCTTGGAATTCTTTACTCTCGAGATCTTAAATTCAAACTTGCAAATCTGAATGCATTAGGTCAATATTGAGGAGTCATGCTTAAAATCACTCTAAAAAAAGCGGACCGATTGAGGTATGCGAAAGCCAACCCGAAGCCATCCAACGACTAAGACAAACAAAAAGAGAAATCCATACAAATTAACAAAGGAGAGACAGTACACTACCAATGGCTGGAGCCAGTTCTTGCAAGTTGATGAACCTGTCGACCTCGAGCACAACTAATAACCGAATTTTTTAAAGACCACATGAAACAGGTGGAGAGCGGGTCGCACACGTTAGCCGGCGTAAGGAACTTAATCGGATTATATCCGACAAACGAAGAAAACATTCTTAACCGATCCGGTCGCATGTGTAAGCTCTCGGAGCATCCGGATCTTCTTCGTTTCGATCGGTCTCGGTGGGAGTCGCACGAACTAAGGAAAGGAATGTGCTGGGCTCAGATGACCCGGATGCACCCGAGAACGACTCCAAATGGACATCCTACATGCTTCGCCGGCGCGCCTTGGCCTCTCGCGACGGCTTCATTCGGGATGCCGTTATGCCCAAAAATTGCAGAAATCATCTCCTCGTCGGCCCTCCTGGTGGATCGGCCGTTGCATGGAATGCCCAAAAGAGCTCTCGACAGAAGGAGAAAAATCATCACGAATCTGGGCAGCATTTCCTCACAACTCGAGGCAGAAGGAGCTTTTGAAAGCCGACCACTGTTCACCTGAAACCGAGAAACGAAAGATTAATCAACACCACTGACCTTCGACTAGCTGTCGTGTCTCTGTGTTGCCATTTGCCTTGAAACCGAGCTCGTCGCCTCGTATTCTGGACAAGACATGCAAAACGAAGGTTTGCTACACGGGAGAAATGGTGCCGGCGGCCTGATCTCGTTGGCGCGAGAGTACTACATGGAGCAACTCCGTCGACAGAACAAACCCACGTTGAGTTTTCGAGAGAAACCCGCTCTGATATGGAAACTCTCCTTTGTAAACACGACATATCTGTCCGAACCGGACGCACACGTACATCGTATAATTAAGGTTACATTTAGCCGGGTGGGTTGACAGACCTGACTCATAGGGCAACTGCAAGGAGAGAACCATGGCATTTTCGAACGCAGGATTTGCTATAGTCAAACCCTAGGAGATCTGCCAAGGGTATCTACAGTTTGTAAAACCGACAACTCCCCACGGTTTGTTCTGAAACGAACACCGGAAGGAACTCCATGTAATACCCACTCAACAAAATGCAGAGGACAACTAAGGCCGACGGCGCCATCACTCCTGCGTAGCGAACCTCGGCCATGCTTCTTCGAGGAGAAGGCAGCTTGACTCAGGAGAGAGAGAGAGAGAGAGAGAGAGAGAGAGAGAGGGTGGAGCTTGTTCTCCTGCAACTCTGGGATCGCTCGCTTATATAGAGGGAATCCATGTCCCCGGATTGATTAACGCTGGTTTTGATTTCTTGCTGGGTAGATTTACATGTGGCTGGGATTTCATACCTTAGACCTGCTTCCCTGTCGCTGATGTCACGGTCCTCGCGTCAGCCGAGTTTAGCTTAATGAAATAGACAAGGAGCTTCGATGTGGATGTCTATGCTATGGAGCTTGATGGGCATCTTCATTAGCAATGTTATTCACATGCACTCGGCCGGCATGTCCACATATCTTATGTAGTTCGCCCTACACATAGGATGGTGTCACTTTCCTAGAAAGAAAAATAATGTGATATATGCTACTTTAGGTTGCGAGAACTTATCTACCGTTAAGTTAAGCCGTCCCATGAGTATGGCAACAGTTTGGTAAGGCACTTTGGATTTGACTTGGAGGACTTCATTGCTCGAATTAAGTACTTGATTGAACCCGATTCATATTTGGCAGGTTTGACAATTTTGATCGGCTCTAGGAATCAAGTGCTTTTGGTTAATCTTTGCATGATCCAATAGCTGTCTTTAGCGCTTGGCACTAGACATTTATGAACAAAAGAGATGATTAAAGCCAAAGTTAAAGTTACGATGGATTGTTTTTCATGAGTACTAAGGATCCTAATAATTAATAAATATGAGTCACGATCTAAAAGCACCGACTAAAATCAAACTCAAAATAGGGTACTTTCTCTGAGGAGAACTGGGATAACAATTCAACAAGAACTAAACTAATCTAGGATCAATATCTCTCCAAAAATTAAAACCAACCAAAATCAACTTAACCCTAGTAACAACCATAAATATATAATGCCAAAATAATGAGAAGAAAATACTAGCAACACAAGATTTAACGCAAATACCCAATGAGGGGAAAAATCAAAGGTCTGTTCAAAATTTTCACTAATTATTAATAATAGTAAAATACACAATGTAGTATTATCTAATCACATACCGAAGCATTAAATATTAACCCGTATTTTCACTTCATAAATATGGATTAACATATAATGGCAGAAAAAAAATTTAATTACGATTGGAGAATTTAGAAAAAGGTTATCAATAAACGAAATCGATCAATAATATATTTAAATTTGAGTCAATTCCGTCAATATTTAAGTCTTCTAATGCATATCACAAAGATTTCCCTTTCCTTCTTCTCCTTCGCTCACTCTCGGTGCCCTCTCGGCGCACTCTCTCTCCTCTGCTCTGTCGGTCTATGGGCACGCACCAAGCCGCCCCTCCTTCTTTCATAATGCTTTTTTGACTTTTCTTCTTTTGTTTTTTTTCCTTCTTGCTCTACTGTGAGCTGGACCCACAAGTGGCGGGCCGATTTCGAACGAGAGAAACGAGGCGTTTTAGCTTGAAAGGATAGCATGCCCTTGACATGATCGATGCTTCGAGAAATTGACGGGGGGGTCTTCAAATGTCTCCCAGTAGACTACTAGTCTACCGTGTTGTTTGTACCTGAGAACAGTCAAAAGTCATATATCATAGGATTTTTCAGCGATTAAAAACAAAGTCGTATTTATTGACTCCCCTGCTATCACAGATGCTAAGACCAAACTCGCAATTGCTACCCATTTAATCGGTACTCGACAATACCTTACTAGGGACAGCTTCCTCCGAAATATGGTGAAATAGCCGGCCCTCAAGAGCCATTCTAGCACCGGAGATTCATGGTGGAGTCCTCGGTTACAAAAAATCTAAAAAAAGTGAAAGACGACAAGGCACACCACCGCTCCTCGGTGGAACCCCCTTACCAGAAAACCTTAAACGAGGAAAAATCTGGGCAATGATCAGGGGCAGGGGGCACGTTCTCGGCATAATCCGCACGTAAGTGATGCTTTCCCTTGTCTTGGTCATACAGCTTCGTGGAATAATAAAAGGATGCTCGACCGATTATTTAATGTCGAAAACGCATGCCCCACCACGTGCACTTGCCTCTGGCGTGAATGATTAAAGAAAAGCTCGATATGTTGGAACGCTTCAATGCGTTGACTTTTCATATGCATAGAATCGACGACATTTCAAAGGAAACATTTAATTCACATCAGAATCTGATTAGACCCTACTCTCCCTATCAATTTTTCGCATCAGAGGAAGCAGCACCACGCAGTATGTGTTGCAAAGACTGGGAAAATTCAAATGGAAGGAGCACGCGAATAAGTTGCCAGCGTTTCTTGCGCATTCTAATGCAAACTTTTAAGAATGACCTTCCCAACAGCGAAAGCGCAAAGAAAAGCTGTGCGCCCGAGAGCATCGGAGCATGGAATCTGGGAGCTTGCTTAACAGATGAGGCCATTTGTCGGGTCCTTATCGCGGGACCTGATGCTATGCTCCCAGCTCATCCCTACCTTGAATGCGTCAGTGCAGTTGGCCATTGATTTAGATGTTGCTAGGTTTCCAAAAACCATGTCGTGACAAGGTGACCGAAGGAGAGCAGCTCGGCTTTTCTTACCTGGTACCTCTCTACAAAAGTGCATGATTGAGCACATGCCTGCTAAGGTACAACCCGGAAGGATGGGAAATTACAAAGATGACTGTCAGAAAAGACTCCCCGAGGGAGAAATTTCAATATCAACGAGTTTGGGTATCGTTGTTTTCACTTTTTTCGTGCATGTCTACGTCACCTGGCACCTGTGCATATGAACATAGTCAGCAGGACCCGAGACGTCTACCCCATGGATGCAGACTCCTCGGTTAAGTTTCTAATTATGCTATACGCCCAATGGGAATGAAGAGTGGCATACAGTTATGGATACAATAATCATAAACCAGATGTTACTACCGGCACGCAAGGATCTGGTGCAACACCATTTGCTTAAGCTAACTCGGAATTAGTAGGTATAGATTGCAATTGTCGTCCATTGTTTCTTTTGGTGTTGATCTGGACCAGTTACCGAAGCTTGCAACCGTGCTGTGACTATTGAAGTATGAACAATAGATGGCAATGTATGAGGCTGAACAATGGATGTATAAGACCTTCTGTGATCTTCGGGTGACCAAACCCAAATTAAATAAGGCCGCGCAGCCATCGGCACAGGACTGATGGTGGGTGAGATTTAGCTGGTTTGACCACTTTCTAGAGATGCCTGCTCCAATGATCTCACGGCTTTAACTCTCGCCCAGAGACCATCTGAAAAGAACGTCTCTGGTGAAATACAGCTTCTATTAGGTAATCACTTTTCACTTGCTTGGCTCACAGCATGTTCCAGCTACTAAAAGCTATCAAATCACCTAAGTAATTCAACCGATGGATAAAGTTGTAGATAATGGACACGTATAAAGTATGTGACATTAACAACGAAGTGACGTACAACGAAGGGAGTTCAATACAAGGACAAGGCCTCAAACTTTTAAGCTGCCTTGGAAATCCAAAGCACTCGACCGGCCAATCAATTCACATGCTAATTACTCAGATTATCAACAGTCTCCACCACCGCCTGTCGAGCACCCAGTGCTGCGAACTTCTGTGGCTTGAATGTTTGTAGAGAAACACTGTAAGACGCGGTATAAAGCAAGCAATGACCCAACAAGAACGCAAATTTTAAAAAGACTGCCTTTAGAAATGAAAGTTCCATCTGCTATAGAACCAATATGAGCCTGCACAGTTCATTTTCCACCCTTCTTGGCAGCAGACTTGTCACCTTGGCTCCACTCGGGTCCTTCTTCTCAACACTCTTGATGACTCCAACAGCCACAGTCTGACGCATGTCCCTAACAGCAAAACGGCCCAGTGGAGGGTACTCAGAGAAAGTCTCCACAACCATAGGCTTAGTGGGAATCATCTTCACAAAAACCTGCATCACCGTTCTTCAAGAACTGGGTTCCTTCTCAAGCTCCTTACCAGAACGCCTGTCTATCTTAGTCAAGATCTCAGAAAATTTGACGGCAATGTGAGAAGTGTGGCAGTCGAGACGGGGGCATATCCATTCCCAATTTGACCTGGATGATTCATGATGATGACCTGAGAGGTGAAATTAGCAGCCTCCTTTGGCAGGATCATCCTTCGAGTTAGACGCGACAAAACCACGCTCAGATCCTTCACGGCGACATTCTTGACATTGAAAACCAACATTGTCACCAGGCAAAGCCTCCTGAGGGCTTCATGGTGCATCTCTACAGACTTAACTTCAGTTGTCAATCCAGAAGGGCCAAACGTGACAACCATACCAGGCTTGAGGATCCCAGTCTCAACACGTCCCACGGGGACGGTTCCAATACCACCAATCTTATAGACGTCTTGTAAGGGAAGGCGGAGTGGCTTGTCTGTAGGCCTCTTGGGCTCTAGGATCAGGTCAAGGGCCTCGAGGAGTGTAGGGCCCCTTATACCAGTCAAGGTTTGTGGACCTCTCAATCATGTTGTCACCTTCAAAGCCCGAAATGGGGACAAATGGAATCTTATCAGGGTTATAAACCCACCTTCTTCAGGTAGGAAGAAACTTCCTTAACGATTTCATCATACCTTGCCTTGGAATACTTTGGGGTAGTGGCATCCATCTAGACAATAATTAAAGAAGAAACAGAGGTTACTGTCATTGACCAGCAAAAACTTTCATGCTTAACTAGCCGTAGATTGCCGGAGATTTACCTTTGTTGCAGCAACAGATCATCTGCTTGACACCAAGAGGAAAGCGAGCAAAGCATGCTCCCTAGTCTGCCCATCCTTAGAGATACCAGCTTCAAAAACCACCAGTTGTAGAGTCGATGATCAGAACAGCACAGTCAGCCTGTGAGGTACCAGTGATCATATTCTTGATGAAGTCACGGTGACCGAGCGCCAATGACAGTACAGTAGTACTTGGTGGTTTCAAACTTCCACAAGGCAATGTCAATAGTAATACCACGTTCACGTTCTGCCTTGAGCTTGTCCAACACCCAAGCATACTTGAAAGACCTCTTGTTCATCTCTGCAGCTTCCTTTCTCGAACCTTCTCAATAACACGCTTTGTCAATTCCTCCAAGCTTATAGATCAAGTGTCCGGTGGTGGTCGACTTCCCAGAGTCAACATGGCCAATGACCACAATGTTGATGTGAACCTTCTCCTTACCCATAGTGAAACTTTAACGAACTAACAGCTGGGAAAAGGAGAGAGTCGCGTTTGTTAAACGAGAAGGAATAACACACACCAGCCATCAAATATCAAAATCATTTAATGTGGTAAAAGGAAAACAGAGATCATGATTGATTAAGTGTGCGACGGGATGAAAATAGACGGACAGTCTCAAAAACACGATCTTAGTGTCATGAGAAGCATCGGCATTAGAACTTACCATGCCAAAATGACCAAAACATTCCATTACCAAGAATAAATCCATTGAAACGAAGCCTGACAAATTCTGACAAGGCCAAACTATTTTTCCACAGATACACAAGTCAACTATTCATTTCCTCAAAAGGAGGAAGGAACAAGATCAAAACCAAGGTCAAGATATGCCAGGCCAAGCCAACAAAATGGAAATGAATATCTACTCCGGGTTCAAAGAGAAAGAATGGGCGCAGTCTTATGCCGGATAAAATTAACAAAATCAAGCTTGCAACAGATAAAATTCATGGCAAGCGGACACCAACAAGCACGCCCATTCATTCACAAGGCAATATAGCTGCTCTTCGATGAACACTAGCCGGACGAGCATCGGCAAAACGATAGTTCTCCCCATCACCGAGCGAAAGCAAATTGGGGGACACTAGATCGAGCGCACGAACTTGAAAACGACTATGCACCAGCAATACTCACGCACAGAGCAACCCCATCCGATTCAGCAGACAAGCTGACCAAGAATTCCGGCACTCAACTACGAAATATGACTACCCCATTGGAGTCTACACATCCATTCACTCTACTCATCAGCAATGACACTCCAAAGTCATCAAAACAAGACGCTCTAGACAATCACGCACTAAAAAGAATCGAAAGAAAGGCGAGATCTAAGCAGCGCCTCATCAAATGGAACTGTGCTACGAATGATCAAACAACGAAAGCCGCGCGGCAATGAAAACAGAGCAAAAAGAGCTGATCGAGGACGGGACTTCGGGACTCGCCTCGAAGAACGAGGGGCCCTCGGGATTCGCCGGGGCCGCGACGGGAGACGGAGACGGGAGAGGGCGAAGAGATGACGACGCTGCAGGGGAGGAAGGGTTTAGGGTTTCTGCGCACCGCCGGGGAGCTTCCCGTGTTTTATAGAAGAAGCGGTGCTGCACGCCTCGCAAATGCGGGCCTTTGCTCGAAAGCGGCGGAACCGACGGACCCCGATCGCTGCACGTCTCGCAATGTGAGCCCAGCAGAGGAGGCAGTACACTGCCCCTGTGGACCCCTGCCTTGGATCTTTCCCTCTTGAATTTTCGAACCTTTTTTTTTTAAATTCTCCATCTCTTTAATTTGTTTATTATTAGTTTTTTTTTTTAATTCATTGACATCACGTCACAAAACAACGTGATTTCTTGTCCGATAATTTTAAAAATAATCAAAGTTATCAAAAATCTCAAATTACACCTATTATAATACATTTATCTCAAACATTTTTTCATGACATCAAAACCTTAAACTTTTTTTGGTATCACAAAAAAAGTTTAAAATAATTATATCATGGTAGGTGGAATTTGGGATTTTTTTTGTGACTTTTTAAATACTTAAAAAAGCCATGTGGAAATGAAAAAAATTGGTAGAGATCCCACAGAAGATTTTAGTTTGCTATAAATCGGTTTAGTTAACAAAATGGCGCAATCGAAGTAATGGGATTTTTGTAATGGCATAACTTTACATAGTACTAAAAGTTAAAATTTCCGTATATTCTTGGAAAATGATACATCGCTTATAAAGGCACACGACCTATTCTCACAAAGTGTTAATATTATTTAACGTGATCGACAACAATCCCTAATATTCCAAGCCAAAATCTATCACGTGACACTTTTATTATTGTACAACTTATTACCAGCTCAAGTGTGCTTGAGGTAATCACAAATCCTTCTTACATGAGAAGGAGGAGGTAGAGATTTAAATCCTCACATTTTTCGGTACAGATTGCACGATTTAATTTCGACATGTGATACGACTTTTACGCTTAATAAGCGCCGGCGCTAAAAAATGGAGATTGATAATAAATTATAATTGACAAGAAAAAAAGTGTTTTTAAGACCAATCATTATAAATTCTTTTTAATATCAAAACCACGTTTTGCTGAAGAAGTTGAGTATTTACGTAGTTTTCTTTGCCAAAATAACAGGCATGCAACTAAATTACCCATAGTTGGTCCGTATTCAGCATCAGTTTCATGCGCATGCTCAATTATTTTTCATTTTTCGTGCAACATCATAATTAATTAATCATAAAACTAGTAACTTTTAACTCGATGGAGATATAAAATATTTTAAAACTATATGCTTTCTTTTTTACCATTTTACAAAATTTCTTATGTAGAAAACAACCCATGAACGGATGTTTTGCTATTCTATCGAAGACTAAAGCAAAATCCAATCAAATTTTGGAAGAGGGAAATGAGACGAGGATTATTCGAGAATCATGCATATAAAGAAAGTACGTGGTTACTTAATGAAAAGGTAATTAGTATCATTTATTAGGCGATTATAAAAAAAATTCAAAGACGAGATAAATCATACTTAGCTCGATAGTATAAAAGACGGAATATATAGTTATAAATACTTGGAAAAAATAAAGTCAATTTGACCAAAATGGAAAAAAGGAACAGCAAAGGAAAAGAACTGCTCGAATTCATTCAAAAAGCTCTGCAACATCAACAAACAAAAATTGAATTGAAGGAAAACTTCACCGGACAATCCCCTCCCCCCCCGCCCCCCCGATTTGGTCTCTTTCGTCAATCCCTTCTTATTCACCGGAGATAAAACCTCATGCAAAAATTCAGAAGTCCGCAACCAGATCGCTGCCGTCGAAGCCCTGCTCGGGACCGCCCGCCGCCTCCGGCGAGGGCAGTATCACGGACTCCTCTGCGCGCGGAGCAGCTCCTCCAACCTCTTTGTCGCTCACGCCGAACGACCTGGCGAGCTGGGCCGCCCATCTCCCGGAGCACCGAGTTCCGGCCTGCCAGGAACTGCGGCCTTGTTCCTGCGGGCCGAGGTCGTGGAAGAACTCGAGGGGCTCGCTCTTGGAGGAGATTTGGCAGAAGGGGAAGTACCTCGGATCCAGAACACGTCGCCTTCTCTCACCCGTGCGTTCATCGCCGACGACCTGTTCGGGTACCCGATCTGGATCGTGCCGGAGCCGCTCAGGACGATGCCGTACTCGGTCGCGGTCGGATTCACGTGCGGCGCCATCATGGAGCCCTGCGGAAATTCGATTCCGTGACCAAGATAAAAAGACTGTAAGCTACGAAGATTAATGAAAAACTTGGACGAATCTGGATACAATTCATTCAATATCAAACTTCATTTAGACCTTCTCTCACGTTCGTGTACTTACTGGGGATAAATTAACGAGATAGATGCCGATTCCGGAGTGCCGGAGAGGCTTGTAATCATACTCGTCGAGCGCAACGCTCCATCCATAATCGTTCCTGAAATCGGGGCTCCGGTCGTAGAGATTGCACGAGTCTGGCGCGTGGCGAGATGTCCCCATTCGTCCCTGCTCTCCGGCCTCCTCCTGCGTCCCAACACCGACTCCAGCAACTTCCTCCAAGACCACTCGATCTGCTCGTCCTCGTCCTCGTCCTCGTCCCCGTACTCCCGGACCGCTTTCCGGAGATGCCTCAGCCTGTCTTGCTCATCCAACTCCATGAACTTGACCATGCGCTCGGCCGGCGCGAATCGCTCATGTGCACGATCGGACCTTCTATTTCTCGGGACAAAATCTCCTGCACTTCTCCCCTGAAACCTGAAACGGCCACCACGTTTTCAATAGATGTTGCATCGTATCACGGAAAAACGTCAGAAAAGTTCGAGCATTTTCTTTAACAGGAGTGGCGTAATTGTCTGCTCACATTAAACGCGGTGGCCAGCGTCTGCGGATCGAATCCAGTGAGTATTGATGCAGGGTTCGGCCCTCCGCCGAGGAAGAAAGACTGTCGAGTCGCGACAACATGTTAGAAAAACGCTAGCCGAACCACATGGTTTCGATCTCTAGGAACAACTTTCGGACAGATTACCTGGAAATTCCTTGTGGGCAAGTCCTCCCTCGACGTGTCGATCTCGATGCTGCAAATGACGCGGAGCTTCCGGGTTCTCTCCGGTGTTCACCAGGTAGAAGGCGGAACCGGCGGGGATCCTGTACACGTCCCACTTTCGCAGGCTTCTCTCGACGGGTTCGTTTCGTATATTGTCCCGAGCCTTGCTTCTCCTGCAAGCAATCAAACCAAGCCTTTCGAATCGTGCCCTTTGCAGTCCAAAGCAAGAGCCGACGATGCACTCGAGACTTACCTTCGCGGACGAAGAGGACCAACCCCGAATCAGTATACTGAGGGATGAAGAGAGTGCTGGGTTCCATGTTGATGAAGCCGATGCGCGTCGACCTCAGCGCTCCTCCGGCTTCGGAAGCTCCTCAGGACCCTCATCTCGCCGGCGTCCGTGTGCACCACCCGCTTCCAGTCCCGCAGCAGGAACGCCTTTCTCTCCTCTGTGGTGCCCATCTCCCATCTCTTCCCCCTCTCCTCCAGTCTCCTCCTCCTCCTTCCTTCCCTCCTCCTCGGTGGTGGTGGTGGTGGTGGTGGTGATGAGCAGCCGCGCTCGCCAGGCCGTAGCACAGCACAGCGAGCAGGAGCAAAAGGGTCGCTTTAGTTCCCATTGCCGAGTCGCTCTGTGCACGCCCTCTGATCAGTCTATATCGCTCGCTCCCGCACCAGTTCGCTCTGCGGTTTTCTTGCTGTGTAGCGAGCCGGGAGCGCGTATATATGATGGGGGGGAGAGCGAGAGGATCGAGGGTTCGGCGACGTGGGAGTTTGTTGATTTGCTGGACGGCTTCCGGGGAGACACGTCGGTCGTCTGGCGAGAAATATGCGACGATCGGTTTCTGACGTGGACGAAGTCTTCGCTCTCCATGCATGCGCGGCGTCAGTTTCCTCCTCCATACTCAAAGCCGCTGTTCCCTTCTCTCTTCTTTGCCGCTTGGCTTAAGTTATCGGTGGACGGCGGGCCTCGGAGAATTGGGCCTACGAATCCGATTTATAATTCAGAAAAATTTATTGAGCTTTTGATGCGTGAAGATGGGCCTGAGCTGCCCTGTCAAAGCGGTAGGCCCATGGTACACACGTATGCTCCGAAAAAAATTAGGAGATTCTCCGGAAGAAATACCGGATTTAACTTCTAACTTTATAATTTTCTAATTGCACCGAAGCCTTATAAGTTGAGTGCAGTGTCATGAAGAGCACACACCCTTAAACCAAAAAGGAAAAAAAAGAACAACAAACTAAAAAGGATGTTCGGAAGTCTTTATTGTATTTGAAATTATGGCATCTTCCCTACATTTTATTCGCAAAGAGATAACATATACTAATGCAATGATTGATACCTCTCCTTTAGATCATTAAATAAAGCGAAGCACATCAACACTCAATAGTCTCTCTAGAACGAGGCAAATACTTTTCATGGTGCTCGAGGTAAGTGACAACATTATGTTGGTGCATCTCGCCTACCCAAATTTGACATAAACAAATAGTTGTGGATTATGGTGTACTCATTTTCGTAAATTAATTTTGTATCAACTTAATTCCGGATTGGTTAGCAATTGAATAACAAATTATAATTTTATCTCACTTCATAGCTTATTTAGCGGGCTACTAACCGGCGAATGAACAATGGATGAGGTCGCACGGTCGAAAAATTCATACCCAAGATTTTCGTCACGTGGAAGTTAAAACCTTTGAATATGCAATTTTTTTTCTTTTTTATATTTTAATTTTTCGTAAAACGGTTGTCGTGTCGTGTGAGAGAAGGAAATGAGCCACTGAAGCGCGTTCGAGTGGTCAGCTCTGTACGAAAAGTCGAAAGGGCCCCAGAAGGTGACCACAAACAAGCGGGTACCGCAGGGGGTACAACGGGGATTTCGCCATCAGACTTCAAACCACTTCTCCCTTCTCCGGAGGAGGAGCCACGAACGCAACCGGTTCCCCCCACGAACCGCCCAACTCCCCGGCGACTCCAACGGTCACCCCTCCACGACGCCCGAGCTCGCTCGCCCGCTCGGAAAATGACCGATTCGCCATCCAAGCCCGCGCCCTATAAGGCCGCGAGATCCCGATCGAGATCGAGATCGTGAGCGACGACGATGGCGCTCCTCGAGACCGCCTTGACCGCCGCCGCCGCCCGCGTTTCCCTCGCCGGAAAAGCCCTGCTCCCTCCCGTGTTTCAGAGAACCGCCAGGTCCATCGGGGGCCGCCTCGGCCCTCTCCAAGAGGAGGCCGCCGGGTTGCTCCGAACCCGACCTCGAGGACTTCGGGAACCGCGACGGAGCTCCGGCGGCGAAGATGGGAACGCAGCGGCGCCGGCGTTCTTGGACCGGTTCAGGAGGAAGAAGGGCTTGTCCGTCACGGAAATTACCGGCGCGGTACTCTTCGAAACCTCCCATTTTTTCCCGATTCAGAGGTGGCATCTCGCTACAGCATGCAATACGAAGATCATAAAGTAAAATCTGACTCGTCTTGTCATGTTGGCGTTCTTGTAGCTAATTTGCACAATGGTCAAAATGCCTCTGGCTTTTTACTGGGTATAGTTTGAGCCACTGTTTCGACATGTTTGCGTAATCTTTGTCGCTGCTATTGTTTCGATGTATTTAAGGTCATGACTGCCTGCAAATTCAAATGTCGGCGCATAGTTAATACGGAAATGAGTCAGTTTATAGGTGGTGGGAGATGAATTTGGATAGGAGGGATATCCACTTTAACTGAAGATGGCAGTTGCAATCATCTGCTTATTAGTTGTCTGAATACGCTGCCCTGCATTGTTGCCTCGAAAAGCTGAGTTGCTTTCATTTACGCTTCGTATATTGTAGTGAATGGATAGATCGTTGTTAGATATACTCAAGCTAAAAGCATGACCCTCCTAATTATGGATGTCTAATTATGTTGTTTTCATTGATTTCACTTTGCATAAATGGCAGGAGTGGTGTGAAAAGCAGATGGAGTTTGTTCTCCTTTTCGGGGAAGAGGAAAACTACGAAAGCTATGAAAGCAGGTAGTGCTCGTCATGAGAAGCTTGAACAAGAGGTGTGCTTCTCGGGCTGCTTCCTCTTATGCATGTGGAAAAAGATGCTTGGACATTTTTGTGGACTTTTGGAACTCAGTTGCAAGCAGACGCAACATCACGTCGAATTGTCTAACTTTTACTTTATAAATGTACCAATATTGAACTTATTGTCTATTTCAGGTTGTTCAAAAAGTTAAGGTACGCATAAAATCAAAAGAAGATGGTTGGGCTACGAGACTCCTGAACTTTATAACAGGTGCTCATCAGTTGTTGTTCGAGGGGTTTACTCGTGAATTGCCAATGTGAGTCCATGTACCTGCATATCCATTTCCTCTCGGGGTCCTCTTTGGTAGTTTTGGCAAGCATATTGCTGCTGCATCTCTAACTAACTTAGTTACACTGAAGAACATTGGCCTCTTTTATAATAAATGTCAAGAAAAGTGGTTCATTAGAAGAGGTAAGCACAATCAGTTTATCTGCTTATTCTACTTAGGTTTTGTAAATAGAAAAGCCTAAACGAGGTCAAAGAATGTGCAATATCTGCAATAGAGTAAACTATGAACATCGGATACATTTTGTTTACTTTAATTAAGCGAGCAGGCAGTGCATCGCTCTGATCAACAATTTTGACAATACCGAATGTTAAGAGTACCCAAATTGGGTTTACCCAGATTGCAATTCACCGATGTTGTAATGGTAGCGACGACTATGTAATTGCACCATTAACTGCTAGGACATCCAATATTCATGCTTGAACTAATCTGCAGCTGTGTAGTACATCTTTTTGCGTCGAAAAACAATGTTACTGCTTTAGGGAGAACTTAAATGGCTTTGACTTAGTTTTATATGCTAAAATTAACTAAGACTTCTGTGATGGGTCTTTAAATTATGAGTTCGTATGTATGTGTGTTCGCTGCTGATGGTTGTTTTTGCTTACATTTTCAGAACATGCTTTTTAGAAGATGCTTGGATAAAGGGAGTGATTGATGAGGTTCGAATGCCTGTCAATGGAACTGAGAGAAACCCAATACTGGTGGACGTCAAAACTCGCGTCCGGAAATTCACTTCCATCTGAACCGCAAAGAAGAAATGGAAGGTGTGACTTGAGGAATTATGAATGAATTTATTTGAATCTTCTATTCAAGTGCGGAAAACTCCCTTGCCTTGGTGTCTTGAGTTGAAGTCATCAAACACATTTCTTTCTACTGATATTTGCAGGTTTCAGTTGATGTGCTACAAGCATATGTGGGATAAATCAGTGGGCGAAAACTTCCCCACTAAACAATTCTTTGATTATTATAATTTGAATCCTCATCGCATTTTATCTGAAGATGTCAGGGATATTGCTAATGCAGGTTCTTTCCTGCAGAGGTAAAGATTCCTTTTACCTTGATTAGTTACTTCCAATTCGCAGAAAGTTGTCTTGATCCTTCTGACTGACGCATGATGTGCATTTGTTAATGCTTTGTTTAATATGTTAAGATTAAATGCATGTTAAGATGGTAAGAGGAGCCTTAGGTTGTTAGGGGGATTCTTTGGCCTTGCCATGATGCGCCTTTATCTGAAAAGACGTGCGGCATCCTTTGGGTTTGTCTATTAATTTGTATTACTGGGACAATAATCAGTAGGATGAAAACGAAAAGGACTTAATCATATTAGGAACGCTTTCTGCACAACGTGTTAGGAACTTTGGTTCGCTCACTTTTCGCCTTCATGGATCATATTTGTTTTTCTGTTTGGTTTTCTGCAGAACCTTGATGAAATACTGAGATACTACATGAACACATGTTCAATGCTACCCGAGGCTAATGATCAGCTGATACTTAGGTATGTCAGTTTGTGACTTGACATTATTGTCCTCACATGCTTGATGATGCATGCGTTTTGAAGTTAATGCTTTAGGTTAAACTGCATTGTTTGAAGTGCATAAAAAAGATAGCTTTCAGGACTGATAGAAAATTTGGCCAACCATATGCTTTGTTTAATCTGATTTGAGTGTTTCTCTGAAGTTAGTGCTGTGCTGTCATTACATTGGATATAAACTAGCAGAATTTAATTGAGTTTTCACCTCTGTATATTCTTTCTTTATATTAGTTTTCACACGCGCGTGCCCACGCATGCCCATTCAGATTGTTTTTCCACCTTATAGAGGCCTCCGAGTTTTGGATGGATAACTTCACCTCATGCTGAAGCCTCTATAATACTCCTCCCTGAGAAATGCCTTGCTGATCTTAGTTATTAAGTCAGCTCTAGATGCAACTTGAGTTCCCTTAATCAGCATTATCATTTTTTTTCCACACATGGCAAAGACTCTTATGTGACTTATACGAAGCAGGTATGAATTGCAAAAAGATCATTCAGTGCTTGGCGAAGATTGGTTCACATTCGATCCAGACTGGTCCGTGGATGAAATCAGGACTCGTCTCGAGTTCTTGCGTGGTGAACGGGAAGCAACATACACTCCCAAGCAGGAGCGGTGGAAATGCAGCTTCTGTGAATTTGCTTCGGTTTGTCCCGTGAGGGCCATCGATGCAGCGACTTCTGGATCTGCAGATTTCCATCAGGGCAGTACATACGGTTGAAGAGGAATATAGTTCTGTTGTGCCATGTCACCTAAGAGAAGCTGCCTTTTTTCGAGCTTCTTTGTTCCATGCCTGCTTGCTGATTCAGTCTTGAAGTTGCCTTCCGGGCTTTGTTTAATTAGCAATTACTTGTACTTATCGTGTAATGATCAGTTAATTGTTGTTGTTCATTTTTTTAAATTCGTTTATTGATTAGTAGTTTTCAAGATACTGAGGTTATTTATTGCCCTTTATCGGTCCAATGTGTATGGTTAGAATCGAAATTGAGAAAATGTTTACTTTTTCTATTCACCACATGACACTTAACTTAAATCTGGGCAGACTTATGATGAGATATATAATATTTCAATTTTGATACGTTATTAATTATTTAAAGTATAACTCACACATGATACTATACTTTTGCTTTTAACTACATAAATAATAAAGTTACCTCCTAGTTACAAGAAAAGTAAAATTTATCTAAATTTGCGATATATATCTAAAATAAAGTATAATTTACACATGATATTATACTTTGCTTTTGACTACAAAAGTCATAGCAAAGCAGCGAAGTCCTCATTCTCTTAGTACATACAAAAAGAAAAAGGCTCAGGTTTCACAACTATAAAACATACAGTGGTAACTCTGTCGCAGCTAAAAGCAAATTGAGCAACAGTTAAAACTGTTCCAAGTATCTCATGAAATCCTACAACGATGATAAGACGAGCTGGGCAGTCACATAGACATCAAATAGAAGTACATTTTAACACAAGCATGTACTCCAGCTTTCATTAGGAAAATAAGAAACAGGATGAATAACTAAACTTTGGGACAGCACTAGAGTTTCTACTAATAACAGCTACCAATAATTTTCTTAGCTACCTGTTCAACACTCTGCCTTTTTCACGATTCTGACTCCCAAACAGAAAATGCGAGCATCACGCCACGTTAAGCTGATCTTATTGATGCCATCTTTCACGCAAGGTGTTATCTGCCACGGAAAACCAAAAACCTAAGAAAATATACCAGACACCCAAGCTCACAAAAGGAAAACATTTTAAGTGATATACGCATAAGGCGCTTAAAGAGTCATACAAACAAACAATAAATATGTAAGTACTGCTAAGTACTGCTAAGCACAGAAAATGCATTCATCATAAAGGAGACAATTGAAAATTTTGAAGGTTTAACTCACAATGGGACCATCATCACGACCATTAGCCCCCAGCAGCTGTGAGCCAGGCCTATCAATAGCACGAACAGGAATAGCTGTGGAACAACAAAAAGAAATTAACAAAAGACCGTTTCCAAAACCAAAGGTCCATAGCCTGGGCATGACATGAGCATAACTGACCCTAAAAAATAACAATTTCAAAACCCTAACTGGGAAACAGCATTTCCATGATCAATGCAAACAAGAAACAAAGAACATTAAGTGCTTCAATTCCCAAAAAGCAAAATTTGGACGGGGAGTCAATGCATGTGATTATTTCATGAAAAATGTGGCCCACAAAGTGTCTCCCTACCAGTATTAAAGTAGAAATACCTTCACGACTTACCATTGAACTGTAGGTCTGCATATTGAGGCCAATGCATCCTAAATGAAACCTTGTCACTGAGAAGCATACACCAGGCCTTCACGAAGATATTATCCCACACAAATCATCAAGCTTGAGTAATCAAATTAAACCAAAATCCTACTTCTTGCACATAAGGTTGAAAGTAGTTAAACTAACCTGAAGATCAAACTCTTGCTTCGATAAAAGGTCTCTGTCTGCCCTTGTCAGTTGAAAAGTTCTCTCAACACTCTGTAACGGATTAGTACTGTGCATGCACACATTCATTAGGACGTGAGAAGAATGGCAAGTAAAAAAATCATCCTCAAAAATTTCTTTGCTCATTGCAAAGCATATGACAAATGCCAATAGATTATAAAATATTGGAAATTCATCAATGCCCGGAATAAGTCCAAATCACCTTATACAAGGGGAAAAAGAAAGGGGGAAGGGGGGGGTTGGAACCACCATCACCACAAACAGGAAAGCATCATCGCTTGTTAGCATAGAAATGAAATTGTACAAACGAGATACTTGCATGTTTCACAGAGATAAAAGCAGTTAGATAACAAGTCTTTTAACCGGAAAAATAAACATCACTACTGCACCGGGAAAATAAACCATTCCAAGTAAACCCAGAAGAGCTAATAACAATGCAACATAGAAAAAGAATAACCATCAAGTAAACTTATGCAAAGCCAAAAGAACTCACCCATCAACTGGAATATTTGTAGTAACCATCTTCACAGGCTGCAGAGGATGTCCCACTGAAACCCAAAACCTATGAAAAAGATAGGATCAGAACTTAGTGAAGAAAAGAGCTTTTACTTTTTCCTTTCTGAAAAGTATACAAAGAATTGAATCCAATTCAAAATTTCAAATAAGGAAACCAAAAGAAACCAATGGCAAGTTAATAATAAATTAAACAAGATAATCGCCCCCATAACCATTAGAGCTGCAGTGCTCACATTGAAAGCAAACTCATACAAAAAAGCTAAGAAGCACAGGGCTGACGCCAGCAGTTAAAAGTGCATTTCTGCTTAGCTGCATCATTTTCTTTAAATAAAAAGGGGAAAAGCCAATCTCAATCCAATTGAAGGACAAACAATACGGTATTAGCCGGACAAAACATCTACTTCATATGAATAACCAACTGTTCGTAAGTAGAATTTTTTCCCCACATCTCTTCATGCATGGTTACTGTTCCTAACACAAGGTAAGGGCACAAGCATACAACTTTTCAGGTTCTTAAACCTCCATTTTGGGAGGCCAAAAGACGTGCTTCTGCCATAAGACATTGTGTCCCAAGGACAAAATAACGGCGCTAAGTTCAGCTTCTTCCTTTTCAAAATATGAAGGCGAACCCAATTATGTCAGTCACAAGCAGAATAATATCAAAGCAGGTAACGCTTGTCATTTGACCTAATGAAATTTTCCTTCAACATTCACCACACAAGTGCATGTATGTATATGGGCCTAACACTAAACTGTCTCCAGCCATATTTAACATGAAGACGTACTTTTCAGGTTCGGTAAATAGAAATGGAAAAGAGATGTTTCCAATTCATCCAAATCAGAAGCTTTTTCTACATCCATATGATCTACTTCTTAAACCTCCATTTTGGGAGGCCAAGAGATGTGCTTCTGCCATAAGACATTGTGTCCCAAGGACAAAAACAACGGCACTAAGTTCAGCTTCTTCCTTTTCAAAATATGAAGGCGAAGCCAATTATGTCAGTAACAAGCAGAATAATATCAAAGCAGGTAACGCTTGTCATTTGACCCAATGAAATTTTCCTTCTAATTATCCAGTATCGATCCAATTTATAAGAACACCTTCTCTATAGCACTTCCAGTGATCAATTTAAAGATCAGATGAAACTAACTAAAACAACTGAGAAGTTAGGTCATCGTTTCATGGGAATAATAAATAAAATTTCTCAAGAGGGATGTCAATATCATCATTCCATACAACAAGCCATGTCTATGAAGACCGAACGTCACATTTCCCAGTTGATATATTGATGAAATGCGAAGGTTTGCTACTGTGAGATACGTACGGATCAGCACGACTAAGACGGCACAGCTCACAATAAAAATTTCAGGAGGATCCTCCCCAGGATTTTCAGGAAAGAAGACACAACTCAGGTGTTGCCAGACATGGCGGCTTGGGTCATCACACTGCCAACCAAAAGATAAAAGAACAAAACATAATCTAAAAAAAGAATAAAGAAAATAGGTAAGCACGTAAAATAAAAAATATGTCAACGAAAGCAGAAATGATGGTATGACATGAAACTACGCACAGTTCCTTTATTTTTCAAGAATGAAATCCATTAATTTCAATAGGTACACTTGCAGGATCTACCAAGTCCGTGGACTACTAATGATGAGTGACAACTCACATCACTTTCTAGCCACATTCAAAGCATAGGTAATTTTTCACCCAAATATCATACCACAACAGAAGGGAGATTGGACACTAAAACAAACATGAGTAACAACTTCAACATAACAGAAGAAACTCTTAAAGGAAAATCGAAACACAAGAGGGTGGATTAAGGGTGAACATGCCAAGGTGCAAGTGCTGGCTTCAAGGTTTCTCAAAAACCAATTTAACTGTATGGTAAAAGTAACAATTTCAACAACTGTGACAAACCAAGATTGGTTCACTTTAGGATGCATGAAAACCAAGTAAAACTAAAAGCGCTTTTTTTTTTTGCCAACAACTAGAACAAAATGAGGATGTATCCAAATGCAAACACTTCGTACAATCCATACCTTGATCATTGACTCTGTTTCCGAAGAACTTCCACAAGGACATCTGATTATGACCTTTGCATCTGACCGATATGGGTCATTCGACTCTCCATTAACTCTGACATTACTGCCATCTGAGGGTCCGTGACCATTTGAAGCTAAATGAGTGGCCCCAGAAACCTGCATTTTTCTGTAAGCTCAACCCAGAAATATATGTCAGATAGAAGGCGGAGTGCAAATCATGACAAATGATACAGATACAGAGCAATAAACAAGAAGCAGGGGAAGCACACGCAGTGTCCGGACTAAGCGACCGCGAATTCCAGGTGATCCGATCAAAAAACTGCGAAAACACATCAACGAGGAGCTCACCAAACACCGCCAATGAACCTAAATTACCGAACCCCAAAAAAACACAAAACCAAAAGAATAAAATAAAATGGCGACGACCGAGACGGTCTCCCGAATCAAAGCACCGAGAAAGCATCATCGAGGGAGCCGCCCCCGCAGGAGGAAGCGAGACTTACGCGCGATGGACCGAGGTCGATGGCGCGCGGGGAGAGGCGAATTAGGGCTTCGTGAGCGGGCGGCGAATCCTCCCCCTCCTCCTCCTCCTCCTCCTCCTTCCTGTCGTGCGCTTGAGCTTGGGCTTGCGGCTTTGGTGATACCCTTCCTTCCTGCTGCTCCTCCTCCTCCTCCTCCTCTTGACCAAAAAAACCGAATACCCTAAAACTCGGAATCCCTTCTCTCGCCAAAATGCCTCGGACGTATCGGCTGCTTATGAAATCCAGCTTATCGACCGGGGAACAAGTCCGGTTTAGTTTCGCTGCGTCCACGTGCAGGGTTTTGGTGTCTCGCCTCTCGCCCCCGTCCCTTCTAAGGGTGAGCATCTTGATTGAACTACCTTGATCAGCTTCAATCGATGATACCAGCTCTCAGCAGACCAACGCCATTGATCCTCAAAATTCTCAACCAAGATCACATGGCTTGCTTGATCTTCGAAGTTGAATCGGCCCAACCCGAACCACCCCATTTAATATATATATATATAACATTATTTATAATTTTTTATATAAAAACCTAAAATAATTGAAGGTCAACAACATTAAATAGTTTTTAGTAAGAAGTCAAGTAATTTTACATTATTCTTCAATAACTTAGGTTTTTAATATCTTTTACGTAATAATTGTAATCACGAAGAGGAAAAATATTTTTGTGAAGCCATTTGGCGTCCAAAACGCACCTGGCATCATTTTCAGTATTCGTTTTTTTTGTTTTATTTGTTCTCTTAGTATTCAATTTGCTAAAATTGAAAAAAACAAATTCTCCTGCGCCACATCACTCGACAGACCTCGCTCTTGGGTAATTTCGCTATTGCTTATC